>JAPYYM010004516.1:0-10036 GCA_028534135.1 Potos flavus
ATGGATAAAGAAGATGTGGTATATATACACAATGGAATACTATGCAGCCATCAAGAGAAATTAAATCTTGCCATTTGCAACGACGTGGATGGAACTGGAGGGTATTATGCTAAGCGAAGTAAGTCAATCAGAGAAAGACAATTATCATATGATCTCTCTGATATGAAGAATTCGAGAGGCAGGGTGAGGGGTTGTGGGGGGTGGGAGAGGGAAATGAAACAAGAGGGGATCAGGAAGAAGACAAACCATAAGAAACTCCTAAACTCATGAAACAAACCAAGGGTGGCTGGGGGGTAGGGGCGGGTAGGTACAGGGTGGCTGGGTTATGGACATTGAGGAGGGTATGTGCTATGGTAAGTGCTGTGAAATGTGTAAGCCTGAGGATCCACAGACATGTACCCTGGGGCAAATAATACATTATGTGTTAACTAAAAATTTTTTTAAAAAATGTAAAAAAAAAAGAAAAGAAGACTATTCTTTGAAAATTATAATACCACTTAGCAAGGTTGCTGTGAAGTACAGATAAGAACACAGATAAAGTACTTTATAGCATACCTGAACAGTGGGCTCTTAGTTAATGTTAACCTTTCATCTTTATGATGCTAATAAGTGCAGTCATGACAATAAGCTATGATGTAAAAATCTGGGTCATAATCCAAATGCAACTAGGTTCATGGTCAGACTGAACACCTGGGAACAGGGCTTTGGTCAGATCACCGTAGTTCAGAGTTTGGCCCTAGCATGTTGGCTCAGTAAACACACCACTGATCACTACTATGGGATGAGTCACAAACACCAAACTCACAGCAATAGATTTAACATTATACAAGGAGAAATGTATTTATCATACAAAAAGGTCCTGCTAGTCATAATTTAATTTGCCAGGAGAAATTGGGGTAAACTAAGGTTCATATAAGAAAAGAATCAAAATTAAGGTAGGAAGGTGGTTAATCTCAAAGATGAGGGTTACCTCACTTTGTTAAGCAGATGAATCCATCGCCACTGTTGGATTTAACTTACTCTATGGAACATAAGGACAAGATATCACATAGGGGAGCAAGAACTTTCAATTAACTAGACACTGTGGTAATACATTGCCACTGGGTATGACTACCCCCCTCTCCATTTATTTCAGAGAGAAAGAGAGAGAGGAGGGAGAATGTGCGTGAGTGGGGGCTACAAAAAGAGAGGGAGAAAGAGAATCTTAAGCAGGCTCCATGCCCTGCTTAGAGCCTGTGTGGGGCCCCATCTCAGGGCACCGATCATGACCTTAGCCAAAATCAAGAGTTGGGTGCTTAACTGACTGAGCCCCCCCAGGCACCCCTCCCCCTGTTGTGTTCTTCAAGTTGACAAATTCCCTTCCATTGCCACTTTATTCTTTTTTCCTTTCTTTTACCCTCCCTTTCCTTTAGTCTTTTTTAGTCTTTTTTCCTCTTTTTTTCTACATTCAGTGAAATTTTATGTTGTTTTTATTCCAGTAGAGTTAATGTATACTGTTGTGTTAGTTTTGTATGCAATATAAAGATTCAACAGTTCTACTCAGTATTCATCGTGATAAGTGTACTTTTAATCCTCTTCACCTAGTTCACACTTCCCCCCCACCTCCCTTCTTGAAACCATCAGTTTGTTTCCTATAGTTAAAGAATCTGTTTTATGGTTTGCCTCTTCTTTTCTTTTTTTTTTAAAGATTTTTTCATTTATTTATTTGACAGAGAGAAGAGAGATCACAAGTAGGCAGAGAGGCAGGCAGAGAGAGAGGGGGAAGAAGGCTCCCACTGAGCAGAGAGCCTGATGCAGGGCTCGATCCCAGGACCCTGAGATCATGACCTGAGCTGAAGGCAGAGGCTTTAACCCACTGAGCCACCCAGGCCCCCCTGCCTCTTCTTTTCTTAGTTCATTCCTTCTGTTTCTTAAATTCCATGTATGAGTGAAATCATGTGGTATTCGTCTTTCTCTGACTGATTTATGTCACTTAGCATTATACTCTCTACCTCCATCCATGTTGTCACAAATGACAAGATTTCGTTCTTTTTTATGACAGAGTAATATTCCATTATACATATGTGTGTGTGTGTGTGTATGTATTATGTATATATGTATATACATATATGTTCTATTATGTATATACACTCCAAGGAAGGGGAACCATAAGACTTTGAGGACAGCTAGTGTTCTCTGCTACCCAAAACATCTATAAATCTGCAGAAAAAAGACTACTGAATTTACAAATGTATTTGAATTTGAAAGTCAAAAGAGGGGCTGGGTTTTTTTGTTTGTTTGTTTGTTTGTTTTTCTGTGTTGAAAATGATGTGTGGGAAGCAGCAGTTCAGCTGGAAATAGAAAGTGAAAAACAAAGAAGGCCATGGAATCAATAGTACCTACTGTAGACACTGAAGACATTTGGAATCTGGGTCTTTTGAAATCTTGGTAACTTGGAATTGGGCTCTTTTAGCAATTTCATCTATATAGGTACTGTTAAAATTCATCAGCATTAATACTGTGTGTGTAAATTGGATCACAATGAAAATTTTTTAAAATGGACATACATTGTATTTAATTTTCAAAGTCATCCTATGGGAATTTGCCATGTTAGGCTGTGTATGGGGCTTACAGTAACTTACATTTTTTAATGATAATTTTATATTATATAGCCATAGAATTATAGCCATTCTCTCTCCTATAGGAGATACCTCCAGACAATTGCTGTGGAAGAAAGGTAAGCAATCGTGTGTACAGAGTACTGGTATCTAGACTCGGACCCAAGAAAGAAGGTACTAAGGCAGCACAATGGTAGTTTATTGTTAAGAACAACGACCTAGCAGGCCTTGGAATCCAAGTCTTTTGATTTCTCAAGCATCAACCATCTTAGCTTATAAGTCATCAGTTAGATCAATATTCCTATTATTCAGCCTTCAGCTAGATCCTCAGTTACATTTATCCGAGACAGGGAAAGTACTAAAGCCAAAGCTAAATTACAAGCACCACCATGGAGAGCCACAGACCCTTTTTGAGGAAAAAACAAAATATCAGAGAGCCATTCGAGGGTAATCCAGTCTTCCAAAATTAGTAGGCAATACACTGAAAAGCCCTGATCATGTTCTCTATCATCTGTCAACAAGAATCACTTTTCTTTCTGTTTTTTCAAGTCTCTAATTTTCAAGGATTAGTGTAAGATTACAGCAGTAGTGAGTTTTAATTAAAATAGACTGAATAGATCAGTAGATTGGAAAAGGGAACAAAGCAGCAATGATTAATAAAGTCAATTATTCCTGACATTTTCTTATGATTCTACAAACTTACACTGCTCCTGGCTAAGTCTTACTTTTATTATCTTGTGTATTTAATGTAACGTATGTAGTTATAAATATATTTCATGGACCCTTTCTATAATTACAGCCATTTAAATGATTTTTTAGAAGTCCATGTTAAACAATAATGTTATATATATATCTAAGTCTTGATAGTGCATTGCTATTAAAAGAAGTCAATAATGTTGTAGAAGGTTTACTATCTAATTAAGGAAAGATATTGTTTCAAGGAGGAAAGGCAATCACAAATTCGGATTATTTTGGAGCAACATGAGAGGAGGCCACTTCAGAAAAGTTATGTATGAAGGAAAAAGAAGATCACACCAGTTCTCTCAAAAGGGAGCTAAATTCTGTGAAGGTGGTAAAAGAGCCTACCTGCATTAAGAAGCAAGATCCAGGAGTTCACTTGGTGGTGATTAAATGTGGATTATTTAAGCATGTATAACATACACATGTATATTACAATCCCAAACGTGTATACCAGAAACACAGTATTTAAAAACCAGAGCCCTAGCAACTAAAAATAGCTGAGTATTTGAATAACAGATGAGGTTAAAACTGTTATAAAAATTTAGAGATATGAAATTTCTTATTTGTCATTATTTTCTTTCCTTTTTCTATCATGTATTTTCCCCTTATTTTCCCTATACAGAGTAGCCAAATCACCAATTATGGAATGCTTCTCCTAGGCAAGGCATTCCGCAACCCACCCAAGAGCTCATCATTCTGTTGGGGTTGGGAAATGGGAGAAAATCAATATATTAAAAAATGAGTGTCTAGACAAGATTTAAGGAGTTCAAGACTGTAGGGAAACATCACAAGAAGATCTTGCACCACTGTCTGAGATATCCTTTACGTGTTGGTGCTGGTAATTTGGAGCCAGTGATCATTTCGTCCTTGCATGATTATAGCAGAGTTCATTTAATTTTCATTTTAATTTATTTGTATTGAAGCATAATGTAGATAAAGATGAAAAGACTTTAAGTATTCAGCTCTATGAGTTGCAATAATTGACTATACCCACGAAACCACAGGCAAAACTAGACATCAAATATTTCCATCATCCTGAAAAGACCTCTCATGGCCCCTTCTAGCCAATTCCATCTCTTCCATCCTGTCCTTAGAGGTAAGGATTTTCAGATTTCTACCACCATAAATTGGTCTTGCTGTTCTTGGACTTCATATAAATGGGATCACAGAACATGACCTCTTCTTTTTTTTTTAAGATTTGACTGGTTGATTGTTTGATTAATTGATTTAGAGCACAAGAGGGAGGAGGGGCAGAGGGAGAAGGAGAGAATCTCAAGCAGACTCCATGATGAGTGCAAGCCCAATGGCGGCGGCTGGGGGCTTGATCTCATGACCTTAGATCATGACCTGAGTCATATCTGACTGAGCCATCCAGGCACCCCAAATATGACCTCTTTAATTCTGGCTTCTTTGTGTCAACAAACAGTTTCTCAGTTTCTTAGATGAAACAGTTTCTCAGATGAAACAGTTTCATCCACGTTGTTGTGTATATTAGTGTTTTGTTCTTCTTTAATACTGAGTAGTTATACTATTATTAGTTTCTTGTTTATCTTCTCAATGAAAGTACACACACTGAAATCTAACAATATTAATTTTCTATTGCAATAGAACAAATAACCACAAATTTTATTATCTCACAGTTCTTAAAGTCAGGTTTAGGCTCACATGGGCTTGATGGAGTCTTCTACCCAGGGTTTCAGAAAGCCTAGACCAAGGAATAGACCTGCTCGGCTTTCATTGGGAGGTTCAGGGAAGAATCCACTCCCCTGGGTAATTAGAAGAATTCAGTTCTTTATGGCTGTGGATCTGAGGTTCCCATTTCCCAGCTGGCAGTCATCTGAGAACCCCTTTTGGCTCTTAGACAACATCTGCACTCCTCATCATTTCACCACCTTAAAGCCAAGGATGGTGTATCAAATTGTTCCTGCTCTTAGACTCTGATTTTTCCCTTCTGCCTTCCTCTTCTGGTGCTAACTGGAGAAAGTTCTCTGCTTGCAAAGTCATATGGTAATCTCCCCTTCTTAAAGTCAACTTGACCAATCATGGGTGTGATATCACAATCACAGGTTCTGGAAATTAGGGAGTAGGAATCTCAGGGGCCCTTCCTAGAAATTTTGCCTACTCTATTAACTAAAATCATCCTGTCAACTTTATTTACATGATTGCAAAGTGGTGAAGGAGTGAGCAGGAGGCAGCAAAGTTTGGCAGTATAGGCCAGAGATTAGCCACTCTGCTGTGGACAGGAGTGAGAACTCCACACCCAAAAGAAACTGAGAATATAACTGATATGCTTGGACATTTGTAAAATAATAGTCAGAAAGATTTATAATTCTATTGGAGACTTTTGGAATACTTAATTATAAAATGATAAGAGCGTAGAAAACTAAGCAACCCAGACGAAGAAGGAAAGTACCAAACAAGTTTTACAGGAACTGAAATATAACCAGGGTACTATATCTAGCTAAGCTATAAACCACACTTATGTAATCATATTATATAGATATTAAGTAATGATTACCAGATTATGGTCTATTTTTCTTGGAAAAATGGAAGAAGGGGAAAGGGCATGCATGATATTAAGACTGCTAAAAGCTGATCTTCCATCACTATATCAAATAAACAGAAATTGGTAAATAAAAAATCTGTGTAATTTAGAAATGTGAACATAAATAACAGAATAGCTTAAAAGAATTTGAGCAGGTGGTGATGAGGTAAGCAAGAGGGCTTTTCCTTTCCATTATAAAATTTATAGTATTTTGAATCTTGAAGCTACAGAGATTTTAAAATATAAACTATTCCGAAAGAACATAGTATTTATGCAAACGTTTTATGTTCTAACAGTTAGCCAAATACATTTAACTTAAAATCTAACCAGAGATGAATTTTTGTACTCAAAGATTTTAAAGAATTGATAAGTGTAAGCAATTTAATCTTACATTAAATTTTTAAATAATTAAACTAATTGTAAGTCACCTCAACAGAATCACCTCTTTTGACTTATTTCACTTCTTTGCAATTGTGTCAGCTTGCAGAGGGCTAGGTAAAAGAGGAGAGGAGCCTAAAAATTGCAGTGAAATTGTAGAAGAATCAGGTTATAAAGACAGCCAGTCATGTGAGGTTATCACCAAACTTTGGGAACAAAGGACAAAGTTTTTTTAGGCTCAGTATTTAAAGTAGGCTCTTTCACCATCAGAAGGGATGAATACCCAACTTTTGTATCAACATGGACAGGACCGGAGGAGATTATGCTGAGTGAAATAAGTCAAGCAGAGAACGCCAATTATCATATGGTTTCACTTACTTCTGGAGCATAAGGAATAACATGGAGGGCATTAGGAGAAGGAAAGGAAAAGTGAATTGGGGTAAATCGGAGGGGGAGACAAAGCATGAGGGACTGTGGACTCTGAGAAACAAACTGAGGGTTTGGGAGGGGAAGGGGGGATGGGTGAACCTGGTGATGAGTATTAAGGATGACACGTATTCCATGAAGCACTGGGTGTGGTGCATAAACAATGAATCTTGGAACACTGAAAATAAAATAAATAAAATAAAATAAAATAAAATAAAATAAAATAAAATAAAAATGTTAAAAAAAAAAAAAAAGTAGGCTGCTTCAGAAGTTACATACACTTTGAGCACTAAATTCTAGACTTTACCCATCCTGTGTGCCAGGTTCCACATATAACAAAAAATAAGGGGTTCTTTAACTTGGGACTTCATGAAGGCAGCACAAGGATTTGTCTAGGGTGAGCAAACCTCCATACATTAAAGGGAACTACATGTGTAGCTTACTAATATCTGTACATATGCAAAGAAGGAGAATCCATTCATTAGTGTAGGACACACCAAACTCCAGTTTTACCTCACCAAGTAGCTGATGAGAGCTCTCAACACTTTTCTGAGAGAGTAATTCTGCTCGCCCCTGGACCCTCTTTGTTGTGTCCTAGGCTTCTGTCACAAATGCTCTCTCTCTGCACTGGGAGGGCTGCAACTTATTTCACAACCCTTACAATAATCAAAGTAGGTCTCTAACCTGAGTTCACTAACCCTGGAAATGACTGCCTCTGTGCTAAGGATCCCAGTCTCTAATATTAGCACTCTGTGCAGCCTTAAAAAAAGCTCTATTCTTTGGAATCATTAAGTTGTGGGATGAGGCATGTCTTACATATCACTATTAAGCATTCCCTAGGCAAAGTGACTCAGGGCATTACCATTTAATCTTTTTTCATATGGTATCTTCTGGTAGCAGGAAGTGTCCTGATTATGCGATATGTATATAAATATATACTTCTATATTAACACATATACTTAAAATATACATATACATGTATGTATATAAATATATATACTTCTCATCTAATGTCTTAAATCACTTTGTTTGTAATTTTATACAGCTAATTTATCTAACATATATAGTTAGTTAATTTAATAAATATACATTGAGAAGATATTTTATGTGAGGCTCTGTAATGATGAATAAGATGTAATTTCTGAAGTCGAGAAGCATAGAGCTGAGAGGAGAAAGACAAGCAAGGATGTAGTGTTTTTGTTTTTGTTTTTGTTTTATTTAGAGAGAGAAAGTGTGTAAGCTGTGGGGAGGGAGAGGGACAAGCTAACTCTACGCTGAGTGTGGAGCCCAAGGCAGTGCTTGATCTCATGATCTTGAGATCACAGCCTGAGCCAAAATCAAGAGTTGGATGCTTAACCAACTGAGCTACCCAAATGCCCCTAGAATGCAGTTTTAATACAGCTTCTCATGCATCATGATACTGAGGGCCAAACAGGCTAGGTACGTAAGTAGTACCTAAGGGAGGTGCTGGACCCCCCAGGTAAAAATGGTATGAGAGACAGCTTTCTGACTAGGTCAAAGACTGCCTCTGATCATTATTTCAGAAAAAAAAGAAGTTCTTTGATTTAGGGGGAAAAACCTACATTATTTCTTTCTAGCTTCTTATCCTTTCAAATAAATTCCATGAAACTCTCAATTCATAAACTGTTCTACCTTCTTTCTTGGCATGACCTTTGAACCTAGATTCTTAGGGGTTGGGAAGAGATTGTACACTTTAGGGAACATCCATTTTCTCAGTCCTGAATCAGCTGTTCATAAGACTGAATTTTTGTAAAGATTGAATTCAGCATTTGTTGGCCACTCCAAAGCAGCATTAAAATAAAAAACAGAATACTCCAGTGTCTTACTTTACCATACAACACTCTAGACTTGCTTTCTTATGTTTGCTCTGATGCCCTCAGTGGTACAGAAGTAACACCAGTGTATTGGGAAAATATCTCATTTTCATTTTCTACCTTTCTTTAGCCCCTAGAAGGAAAGAATGGCATCTTAAAGTTTTTCATCACAAAACCTCTCATTCCTCAAGAACAAACTGAATTTTAAAAATTACTCCATATTTTACTGATATGTAAAAAGAGAAAACATTTACTCTATAAACTCTAAAATACCAGAAATGCCATTGGAGCAGTACTTGTGTGTGAACACTTATTTTCCCAAGGCTGAATATTCTGCCAACTGGTGCCTGTCAAAAGAATTTAGTGTAGCTCACTGGAAGATGATAAACAGAACTCACTTATCTTGTTCCAACCCAGCATAACAAGTTGCAGGGAAACTTGTATAAAATGAGTCCAAAATTAAGGAAGATGAAAAAGGAGAAAGCTAAAAAAATAAAAAGGAAAAAAAAAAAAAGGAGAAAGCTGACTACCTTACCTACATTCCGCTGTTCAATGAAATGATGCTGGGAAGTGATAAATATAGTCCTATACAAAGCAACTAGATTTCATTTATAAGATTTCATCTAAGAATTATCACCATACTCCAACCCTATCACCTTATCCTCAGATGAATAGACAGAACTTAAACTGGAAAGAGAAAAATCTCTAAAGCTTTACCTTGGTTTGCATCAAAAGTCTTAAATATCAATAAGAGAAGAGAAAAGAACCACATGGTCCTCTCAATTGATGCAGAAAAAGCATTTGACAAAATACAGCATCCGTTCCTGATTAAAACTCTTCAAAGTATAGGGATAGAGGGAACATTTCTCAATTTCATAAAATCTATCTATGAAAAGCCCACAGCAAATATCATTCTCAATGGGGAAAAGCTGACAGTCTTCCCTTTGAGATCAGGAACACAAGGATGTGCACTCTCACCACTCTTGTTCAACATAGTACTAGAAGTACTAGGAACAGCAATCAGACAACAAAAAGAAATAAAAAGTATTCCAATTGGCAAAGAAGAAGTCAAACTCTCTGTCTCTTTGCACGTGACATGATACTTTATATGGAAAACCCAAAAGACTCCACCCCCAAACTACTAGAACTCATACAGCAACTCAGTATTGTGGCAGGATACAAAATCAATGCACAGAAATCAGTTGCTTTCTTATACACTAACAGTGAAAATATGGAAGGGAAATTAGAGAATCAATTCCATTTACTATAGCACCAAGAACCATAAGATACCTGGGAACTAACCTAACCAAAGAGGTAAAGGATCTGTACTCGAGGAACTACAGAACACTTATGAAAGAAATTGAAGAAGATACAAAAAGGTGGAAAAGTATTCCATGCTCATGGATCGGAAGAATAAACATTGTTAAAATGTCTATACTGCCCAGAGCAATCTATACTTTCAATGCCATCCCGATCAAAATTCCACCGGCATTTTTCAAAGGGCTGTAACAAGC
>JAPYYM010004517.1:0-10036 GCA_028534135.1 Potos flavus
TTAAAAAAAAAAAAAGTTGGAATGTTAAATGCATATGGCTAAATGAAAGAAGCCAATAAAAAAAGTCACATGTTGCATGATTCCAACTATGTGTCACTCCATAAAGGCAAAACCCTTGGCCAGACTTATCAAAAAGAAAAAGGACCCAAATTAATAAAATCATGAATGAAAGAGGAGAGATCACAACCAACACCAAAGAAATACAAACAATTATAAGAACATATTATGAGCAACTATATGTCAGCAAATTAAACAATCTGGAAGAAATGAATGCATTCCTCGAGATGTATAAACTACCAAAACTGAACCAGGAAGAAATAGAAAACCTGAGCAGATCCATAACCAGTAAGGAAATTGAAGCAATAATCAAAAATCTCCCAACAAGAACCCAGGGCCAGACGGCTTCCCAGGAGAATTCTACCAAACATTTAAAAAAGAATTAATACCTATTCTCCTGAAATGGTTCCTAAAAAAAATAGAAATGGAAGGAAAATGTCCAAACACATTTTAGGAGGCCAGCATTACCTTGATCCCAAAACCAGACAAAGACCCCATCAAAAAGGAGAGTTACAGACCAATATCCCTGATGGACATGGATGTAAAAATTTTCACCAAAATACTAGCCAATAGGATCCAACAGTACATTAAAAGGATTATTCACCACAACCAAGTGGGATTTATACCCAGCTGCAAGGTTGGTTCAACATCCACAAATCAATCAATGTGATACAATACATTAATAAAAGGAAGAACAAGAACCATATGATACACTCAATAGGTGGTGAAAAAACATTCGACAAAGTACAGCATCCTTTTTTTTTTTTACAGCATCCTTTCTTGATTAAAACTCTTCACAGTGTAGGCATAGAAGGTACATACCTCAATATCATCAAAGCCATCTATGAAAAACCCACAGCAAATATCATTCTCAATGGGGAAAAACTGAGAGCTTTTCCCCTAAAATCAGGAACATGGCAGCAATGTCAGCTATCACCACTGCTATTCAACATAGCACTAGAAGTCCTAGCCTCAGCAGTCAGACAACAAAAAGAAATAAAAGGCGTCCAAATTGGCAAAGAAGTAATCAAACTCTCACTCTTTGCAGATGATATACTTTATGTGGAAAACCCAAAAGACTCCACTCTAAAACTGCTAGAACTCATACAGGAATTCAGTAAAGTGTCAGGATATAAAATCAATGCACAGAAATCAGTTGCATTTCTTACACCAACAAGACAAAAGAAAGAGAAATTAAGGAGTTGACCTCATTTACAATTGCACCTGAAACCATACGACAACCTAGGAATAAATCTAACCAAAGAGGCAAAGAATCTGTACTCAGAAAACTATAGAATACTCATGAAAGAAATTGAGGAAGACACAAAGAAATGGAAAAAAGTTCCATGCTCATGGATTGGAAGAACAAATATTGTAAAAATGTCTATGATACCTAGAGCAATCTACACATTTAATGCAATCCCTATCAAAATACCATCAACTTTTTTCAAAGAAATGAAACAAATAATCCTAAAATTTATATGGAACCAGAAAAGACCTCAAATAGAGGAAAGTTGAAAAAGAAAACCAAAGCTGGCGGCATCACAATTCCAGACTTCAAGCTCTATTACAAAGTGTAATCATCAAGACAGTATGGTGCTGGCACAAAAACAGACACATAGACCAATGGAACAGAACAGAGAGCCCAGAAATGGACCCTCAACCAAATGGTCAACTAATCCTCGACAAACCAGGAAAGAATGTCCAATGGAAAAAAGACAGTCTCTTCAACTGAAATGGTGTTGGGGAAATTGGGCAGCCACATGCGGAAGAATGAAACTGGACTATTTCCTTATACCACACTCAAAAATAGACTCAAAATGGATGAAACACCTCAATATGAGGCAGGAATCCATTAAAATCCTAGAGGAGAACTTGGGGAGCAACCTCTTTGACCTCAGCTGTAGCAACTTCTTCCTAGAAACATCGCCAAAAGCAAGGGAAGCGAGGGCAAAATGAACTATTAGGACTTCATTAAGATAAAAAGCTTTTACCCAGCAAAGGGAAAAGTCAACAAAACTGAAAGACAACTGGCAGAATGGGAGAAGATACTAGCAAATGACATATGAGATAAAGGGATAGTATCAAAATGCATAAAGAATTTATCAAACTCAATACCCAAAGAACAAATAATCCAATCAAGAAATGGACAGAAGACATGAGCAGACATTTCCGCAAAGAAGACATCCAAATGGCCAACAGACACATGAAAAAGCGCTCAACATCACTCAGCATCAGAGAAATCCAAATCAAAACCACAGTGAGATACCACCTCACACCAGTCAGAATGGCTAAAATTAACAAGTCAGGAAATGACAGGTGTTGGTGAGGATGCAGAGGAAGGGGAACCCTCCTACACTGTTAGTTGGAATGCAAACTGGTGCAGCCACTCTGGAAAACAGCATGGAGGTTCCTCAAAAATTTGAAAATAGAGCTACCCTATGACCCAGCAATTGCACTACTGGGTATTTACCTTAAGGATACAAATGTTGTGATCCGAAGAGGCACGTGCACCTGAATGTTCATAGCAGCAATGTCCACAATAGCCAAACTATGGAAAGAGCCTAGATGTCCATCAACAGATGAATAGATAAGGAAGATGTTGTATATATACACAATGGAATATTATGCAGCTATCAAAAAATGAAATCTTGCCATTTGCGATAACATGGATGGAACTAGAGGGTATTATGCTAAGCAAAATAAGTCAGTCAGAGAAAGACAATTATCATATGATCTCACTGATATGAGGAATTTGAGAAACAAGACAGAGGATCATAGGGTAAGGGAGGGAAAAAATGAAACAAGACAAAACCAGAGAGGGAGACAAACCATAAGAGACTTTTTATCTCAGGAAACAAATTGAGGGTTGCTGGGAGTGATAGGGTGGCTGGGTGATGGACATTGGGGAGGGTATGTGCTATGGTGTGTGCTGTGAATTGTGTAAGACTGATGAATCACAGACCTGTTAATATTATATGTTAATAAAAAAATATAAAAAAGTGAATGGTAATATATTCAAATGAAACATAAGAGATGTTTAATTGCTGATGAAATTATTAGCTTTAAAACATTATGACTATTTAATGGATATGGACACTTTAATACAAATGTAGCTTAGTATCTTCAAGAAATTCCAGCAAAATATATATTAAAAGCAAAAATCTGTTGCTACAAGCAAATTTTAACCTTCATCAATCACAATCACCTATTTTTGCTTACTTTATGAAAAGCTTTTTTTTTGAATAGTGCTGTAAAAAGTCAGTTTTATGCGGGTTTTTTCAAAGCAAAGGAACTTTGAAAAATTTTAAAGCAGAGACATGAACAAAGATTCTAAATTAGGAGTAAGTCCTTTGTTCTGTTTCTATTTAGATAAGTTTAAACTATTAACCATTCCAGGAGTTATTTTAAAATATGTTCCAAAGATACATTTAAGAAAACTTAAATTTGTTTCTATATTTATCTTTCCTTGTTTTATCCTCATTTAAGTTTTATAAAACTGTCATCCCTGGAAAGTGAGGTGATAATCTGACAATATGCATTCCACTATTTTGTCCAGGTAAGTTCTCCTGCATTATACAGTACAACTAGCCATTTCCAAAAATGAGACAATCAATTCACACACAATGAAATTTAAAATTGTATTTTCTTGTCAAAAGTCCAAATTCTATAAAAGACCTTAGTCCAAACATGGATGTTGGAGCAGTTTCTGTGATATAATAATGTCAAAGTAGAGAAATAGGGGTCCAAGTTATCCTTTTTTCATTTCCTCTGAATCTTTAAGTTGTCAAGGAATGATATCTATAAAAACTACAATGTGTGTGATATCAACAACTAAAATAATTATTTTCTCTCATTTTCATTTAAAATGAAATAATCTTTCATGAGCCTCTGGAAAAGCCTGTTGAAATCACACTTATTTTTAGGCTGATTTTTATTATAATCTTTACTCAGTATATGAATAATGGTATACTAGTTTTTAAAAGAGAAACTTGTCTTCACTATTATAAATATTTTGAAACTGGGAAGGCAGACACATTAACTCTGAACTTAGTAACTTTTTTCTTACTCAAGTATTGAGGAAGTAGATTTTCTTGTTTTGATTACTAAATTTAGACAGAATAACTAGGTGTACGTGGGATGATGGAGTTAGTATCCTCAGTTTTCCACTTTCACCTGTATTTGGAATTATGTATTTACTCTGTCATGTGGGTTTTTAATGCCTCATATGATTTGTTTTATATAATCTCCAGATCCATTGGTTTGTATATATTCACACAACTTGTTTTGGGCAAGAAAATATGAGTAGAATTGTTAACAGGCTAGTTTTGAGCCAAGGCTTTAAGGTGTTTGTTTCCATTCTGTGCTTTAGTGATCTGTCAAGAGAAAAGCACGCTCAGCTAAGTTCAAGTGCAAAGAGAATGTGGAAACCCAGGAGCAGACCTGAAACTCACTGCAACCTTAAGTCAAGTGCAGTAGGCTGGCAGCCTGAAGCAGAGCCACCTACTGATAGACCATAGATAGATAGATGATAGGTGATAGATAGATAGATGATAGATAGATAGATGATAGGTAGATAGATAAAATGTATTGTTCTAAACCACTGAGTTTGGAGGTGGTTTGTTACAAAGCACTATTATTGTACTGGTGAAGCAATACAACATGATTGTCCATGATCTGTGCAATTTCAACTTGGGAATAGCTTGCTCAAAGATAACACATATTAAAAAAAAAAAAAAAAAAAGATAACACCCATCAGCTCTTCTCTACAGAGTCAGACCTATCCTGTCTGGGACTATCTGTCTTTGAGAGGATAAAGGTGCTGAATGCTGAAGTTCATTTAATAGGGCCATTTGGCTCTCAGGCTAAATCAAATCCTCCAGCTTATTTTTTAATAAGGATGACATCTGCATCACATATTTACTTCTTATTCTTATATTTTCAGAAAAAAAATAAAGAGGTTGAAATATATTCGAGATATATTGAAAGCACTAAGAAAATGTCCATAACTGGACATATGTTCCCCACAGACATATCAAATGATCTCAGAGGGATTCTTTTTTAACTGCTGGACAATAAGAAAATATTATCTGTAACTGGAGCTGGGCTTGAAAACACATCCAAATGACTGAAATGCAGCAAAGGGAAAAATTATTAGAATAGGTTCTTCAACATTTACTGAGTTTCCTGGGAATCCATTTACACACTAACTCATCATTTATTTAGCTATATAAATCTATTAACATAGATTTCAAACAGTTGATTCATGCATTTAAAAACCAAGGACAGTCTTTCTTTAAAAAATGTTCTTTTGGGGGCAGCATTGTAGAATTGGGCTTTACTATTTGCTAACGATTCAGTAATACACATCTTCTCAACTGTCATATATGTAAGACACTACTGAATATCACCTGAAATGTCAGCTGTTCATCTACAATGTCAAGAAATCAAAGGGTGCAATCACAGTAAAAAGATGGCTCTTTTTCTTTGTAGATATGTAAATCACCTAGATAATTTCTAAGAAAGATCCTTTTGCAAAACTGCATCCAACACTTGAAAAATACACATCCTTTCCATGAACATATGGAATATTTACCAAGACAGACATAGTTTATATAAAGAACTATAAAACAAACCTTAGCAAATATCCCAAATTGTAAATCATATATGGTATACTCATCATAACAGAATTAAACTAGAAACTAAAAATACGACTAGGAAATTAACAAATGTGTGAACACAAAATGTATTTAAAATTGCAATGGCAAAAACAATTTCAATGGCAATTATACTTTCAAATGAGAGGTAATGAAAACAAAATATCAATTTTGGGTAGGTTGCAGTGAAACAAGTATTTAGAGAAAATTTTAATTTAAATAAAATATTAAAAAGAAAAAGAAAAACAATGATAAACTTTTATTGTAGAAAAGTAAACGCAAAGAAAACAATATGAGAGACATGATTAGATCTAAGCAAAAATTAAATATTAAACATATGTTCAAAAAAGAAAACCAATAAAGCCTAAGTCTGGCATTTAAATTTTAATAAAATTTATAAACATTGAAAGTAAGAGCATGAAAAGAAAGCAAACCACAAACTATTCACACTACACTACAGATCCTTCAGTCCTAAATGATAGTAAGACAGTAATATAAACAACTTTGTAGGAATACATTTGGCACATTACATGAAATGTATATAATATTTGGGAAAGAAAAACGCACTTACCAAAACAAAAACAAGAAGAAATAGAAAGATCAATTATTTCTCCATATTTAAAAAATAATTGACCCCATATATTAAGAATCCAGAATAAGCATATACTAAGATCTCACAAAAAAAAGTAAAGCCAACATGTTCCATTAACACATGAACACAAAAACCCTAAATAAAGTATGATGCAAGACAACCTAGAAATACACAAAACCATAAAATATTGTCACTATATGGATTTCAACAATTCAAATTAATTAACATTCAAAAATAATTCAAAGTGATCCAGCATATTCATAGAATTAAATTAAAGAACTTTTAAATTAAAGAACTTTTTGCCAAATAAGTATATTAAAATACTTGGTAAAAAATTATAGATAGATGATTGAGAAATCAAAATTAATTCAGAATAAAATGAATTTTTTCAATCTGGAAAGATATAACAATATACAACTAATATTCTACTTATTCTAATATTCTAAAAATCAGTTTCTTCTGAGTTTCAAAATAGCAAAGAATTTTCATTTTTTTTGTAATATTGTACTTGTCACCTATGCAACCAAAGACAAAAGAAATTAAGACTGCTAAAGAACTAAAATTGTCATTATTTTTAAATGACAAGATAGTGTACAAATAATGCTTTATAGTAACTACAAACAAAATCTAAAACTAGTATGTAAATTTGGTAGCTTTAGTGGAAAAAAAGCAACATAAAATTTCCACTTAATTTTTGAATATTAGTAAAACTGTCATTATGCCTTCTGAGTTATTCACATTATAGAACAAACAACTTTTCAGATATTTAAATCATTCATAGGGGCAACTGGGTGGCTCAGTTGGTTAGGTGTTTGCCTTCAGCTCAGGTCATGATCCGTGGATCCTGGGATGGAGTCCCACCTCAGGCTCCCTGCTGAGTGGGGAGTCTGTTCCTCCCTCCCTCTCTGCCTGCTCAGGCTTGCTCGGTCTCTCTCTCTCTCTCTCTCTCAAATAAATAAATAAATAAATAAATAAATAAATAAATAAATAAAATCTTTAAAAAAACAATAAAGTCATTCATGTATTTGACACAAGAACAGAAGCAGACCACTATGTTGTTATTAAACATCTTATAAACATAGGAATATACCTAATTAAAGCTATGCAACACCAGTACCCTAAAAATTACAAAACACTGCTAAGTGAAATTAAGGAAGACATAAGTAAATGCAGAAATATTCGAAGTTCATGGATTAGAAGACTTTACAATAATAAGATGTCAATTCTTACCAAAGTGATTTGGAAATCCAAAATAAGCATAAGCTAAATTGAAATAGTTTTATATAGATTCATTTTTAAAAAATGTTTATTCTAAAATTTATAGGGGAATGCAAAGTGCCTAGAATATCCAAGACAAGTTTATGAGGAATAAAATAACAGATTTATACTACCAGAGTTAAAGACATACCATAAACCTACTATAATTAAGAGAATATTAAGAGACTGTCTCAAAATAAATAAATAAATAAATAAATAAATAAATAAATAAATAAATAAATAAAATACAACAGAGTTTCCAGAAACCAGAAATAAATAAACCTCACTGTATTTATTTTGAATATATTAAAGATACTGAAAAGGAAACTAAGGTAACCTCATGTTATACTATCAGAATTTAGACTAAGATTGAAAGCCAAAAAAACTACAAATACTGAATCCTATGTAGTACATATGTTTTTTCCCCCTTAGTAATATGAGTAAGCAATTCTGAGGCAACTTTGTTTTATTGTATTATTAAGCAAGTGAGAAGTATGTTGATAAAACTGGAAGATATATTTCTAATTGTCAGAGAAAGGAAGAAAGAAATATAAAGCAAGGGAAGACAGGAAGAATATTAGGATTGTGTAATGACTGCAACTATTAGTATGTACTCACAATATGAATATAGATTGCTGCTCCATGATAGATTGATGAGATATAACAAAGGAAATACTGATGAAATATTGTATTTAGATAATAAATGATTGATAGATGATGGATATATGATAATTTACAGATAAGTGACAGATGACTGAGATGATTTATTTGATAAATGACAAGAGGGATCACTTGAGATTTCTTATCAGCCTGTCCAGATAAGGGGCAAAAGAGAAAGAGGGTAAGGTGAGGCTTAAAAGCTATTCACAGGGGCGCCTGGGTGGCTCAGTGGCTTAAGCCTCTGCCTTCGGCTCAGGTCATGATCTCAGGGTCCTGGGATCGAGCCCCACATCGGGCTCTCTGCTCAGCAGGGAGCCTGCTTCCTCCCCTCCCCCGCCTCCTCTGCCTGCTTGTGATCTCTCTCTCTCTGTCAAATAAATAAAATCTTAAAAAAAAAGCTATGCACAGGCAGAGAGACACTGGCAATACATGAGAACAGAGGAAAGGCAAACAGTCTGAGGCAGCAAGCCAAAGACATGGACTTCTGGCTTCCAGAACCAAAAAGAAAGTGATATCTCTTCAAATGGCAATGCATGAACCAAGATCCATGAAAAAAATTGAGAAATACACAAGGAAAACAGAAGTTCAAAGTGGTTAAGCAGTTTCTCTAAGGGTACTACTGATAGCAGAGGGAGAGAAGAGAAAGAGGACTAGGAGGACTCTAGGCTCATCTTGTCCCATGAACACAACTAGATAACTATCAAATCATTCTAATCACACCAGAAATCAACCTGAAGACTGACAGAACAAACTGCACAACTAAAGGGAGAGAAGAAGCCACAGTGAAGAGGCAGAGATTTAGACAAAATGACAAAACGGAGTAATTCATCCCAAATGAAAGAACAAGTTAAGGTTATAGCCAGATATCTAGGTGAAACAGATATAAATAACATGGCTGATAGAGAATTTAAAGCAACATTCATAAGGACACTCTCTGGGCTTGAGAAAAGAATAGAAGACTTCACAGAGACCCTTACTACATGGATAAAAGAATTAAAAAAGCATCGGTCTGTCCACTCTCTGGGCTTGAGGAAAGAACAGAAGACTTCACAGAGACCTTTACTACATGGATATCCCTGTAGTAAAGAAAAGTATAATGACGAAGATTAGAAACAGACTTGTGCAATGAACAGTGGGCTGGAAGAATCAGAGGAATGAATAAGTGATATAGAAGATAAAATAATGGAAAATAATAAAGTTGAACAAAAGAAAGAAAGAGTAATTCTGGAACATGAGAATAGACTTAGGGAACTCAGTGACTCCATCAAATGTACTGGCATTTGTATTATAGCAGTCCAAGAAGGAGAGAGAGAAAGGGGACAGAAATTTATTTGAGGAAATAATAGCTGAAAACTTCTCTAATCTGGGGAAGGAAACAGACACCCAGATCCAGAAAGCACAAGAACTCCAATCAAAATCAACAAAAGAGGTCAACATCAAGATATATTATAATTAAATTGGCAAAATATAGCAACAAAGAAAAATTCTTAAAAGAAACAAGATAAAAGAAATTCTTAACTTACAAGGGAAAACCCATAAAGCTAGATGCAGATTTCTCAACAGAAACATGGGAGGCCACAAGGGAGTGGTTTGACATATTAAAGTGCTAAATGGGAAAAATCTGGAGCCAAAAATATTCTACCCAGCAAAGCTATCATTCAGAATAGAAGGAAAGTTAAACAGTTTCCCAGACAAAGAAAAACTAAAGGAATTCATGACTAGTAAACTAGCCCCGCAAGAAATATTAAAAGGGACTCCAAGTGGAAAGAAAAGACCAAAAGTGACAAAGACAAGACAGGAACAGAGAAAATCT
>JAPYYM010004518.1:0-10035 GCA_028534135.1 Potos flavus
GGCTTCATCAAAATTTAAAACTGTCATGTGTCAAAGGATACTGTCCCAACAATGTAATGGCAACCTACAGAATGGGAGAAAATATTTGCAAATCATATATCTGATAAGGGTCTAATATCCAGAATGCATACAGAATTCTTATAGCTAGATAATAAGATAGTAAATTTAAAAAATGGGTAGAAGATTTAAATAGACATTTTTCCAAATAAGATATACAAATGGCCAATGAGCACAGGACAAGATGTTTAGTATCATTAATCATTAGAGAAATGCAAATCAGAACCACAGTGAGATAACCATTTCACCAACAGGTTGGCTAGAATTAAAAACAAACAAAAAAAACCCCCAGAAGATCGTGTTGGCGAGGATGTGGAGAAAATGAGGAACCCTTACAGACTGCTGGAGACAGTGTAAAATGGTTCACTTGTAATGGAAACCAGTTTGGCAATTCCTCAAAAAGTGAAACATCAACTTACCATAGGCATACCATAGACACTCCCAATACGTACCCAAGGGACTTAAAAACAGATACTCATACGGACTTGTATACAAATGTTCGTAGCATTATATTCATAGTACAAAAAAATGGAAATAACCCAAACATTCATCACCTGGTGAATGGATAAATTAAGTGTAGCATATCAATACAATAGACTATTTTTCAGTTATCAAAAGGAATGAAATACTGATAAGTGGTTCAACATGTATGAACCATGAAAAGATTATACTAGATGGAAAGAAGCCAGGCACAAAAGGGCTTCATGTTATAGGATGCCATTTAGATTACATGTCCAGAATGGGCTAGTAAGTAGAGACAGGCAGTAGATCTGTAGTTGGCTGGGGCTTCAGTGGGAAGTGATAACTAAGGGGTATGGGATTTCTATTTTGGGTAATGAAAATATTCTGTAATTAGTGGTGATTTTGCACAACCTTGTGAATATATTAAAACCACTGAATTGTGTACTTTCAAATGGTGAGTTTTATGGCCTATGAATTATATCTCAGTAATTAAAAAAATATATGCTTATCTACTTGGGTGGTACCACATTAGGGTCTAAGAGAAAGTAGTCAGGGGCAATATTTTATTTAGCCTAATTGTTTTACTGAAGATAAGCTTCTCAGCTTTTAAAAGAGTCTAGATTAATTATCTAATGTCAGATATATAAAAGTATTGAGCAAGATAAAGGTTGTTCCTGGTGGTGAGGAACCTAACATTTCACTAGTGAGTCAGAAATATTAATACATGCACTATTTATAAAGTAGTCATATGGATTTATCTTTGATTTTACATGAACTGTAGACATCATTATGTGTTTTTATCTGTGCCATGAGGCATTTTTATTTTATTCAATTTATTCATAATTTTATTAAAAAGATGAGATTTTAAAGTTGTGAATGAACAGGTTGAGTTTAACCATTTAAATAATACTAGGATTAACTTTTTTTTTCTTAAGACAATCTGTGAGTTGTATTAGAAACTCTTTCCTCTCTTGAGTGGGACAAGTATAGTTTTTGCCCTAATATTCTGAAGTACCCAGATAAGAATAAATTATAGGTATTAAATAGACTTATAAATGATGTGAGAAATATCCCTTTTAAAGATTCTCTTGTATGCTTCATTACTTGTCAATTTATACTGGCAGCAATTCAGACATTTCCCTATAAGATGTTTACTTAGAGTTTGGGAGTTTTTATCAATTACTTAATTCGGGTGTCTTAGAAAACAGTCTTCCCAAAACAGTCATTTGCATCAGGTTTTTTATTATTATAATCCCTGAAAAAGAAATTGGCTGGATCTAGTATAGTTTTATGCTATAATAATTTTATATAGGAAGGCGGTAATTTAGGAAATATCTTTTGTAAACTGGGATGAGTCTAATACTTGATTTTTAAATTATTCAAATGGAGTCTTTTTATGGAATTCTTATATTTTTTTTTCTCAACTTGATGTTTTGGTGTATTAGTTTACTGAGTTGTAGAATCTTCCCCTTTTACAAAAGAGATAAACAGTTTCCCTACTTAGGTAAATTTGTGAGAGCTAGAGATCTCCATAGAGGTTAGAGTTTTGTCCTTTGCACTTAATTAGCATATTAGATACTCACCACATAAGTTCTTTGGTGAATTTTGCTTATCTCTGGGTCAGACCTGCATATTCATCCATTACTTGATACATATTTTTATCAGGAGTTTACTACTTGCATGTTACAGTATTAAGTGCCATGTAGTATATATGAAGGGTTTTTTTTTTAAGATTTGTTTATTTATTTACTTATTAGAGAGAGAGAGAGAGAGAGAGAGCATGAGCAGGGGGCAGAGGCAGAGGGAAAGGGAGAAACAGACTCCCCACTGAGCAGGGAGCCCGATGTGGGGCTCCATCCCAGGATCCTGAGATCATGACCTGAGTAGAAGTCAGATGCATAACTGACTGAGCCACCCAGGGACCCCCCCTATATGAAGTTTTTAAAAACAAAGGTTTCTGTCTTCAGGAGCTTGTATAATCTAGACAGATATAATCAAACACCTAAATAAGGAAACAGGAAATTGGTGTTATATAATGTTTGAGTATAGATATGCTCTATAGATAGATATGTTTATGTCTCAGTAGACTGCATTTTCTCTTGAAATTATTTGTTTCTGTTTAAATACAATCCTGATTAATTGCTGTTTGTGTAACTATGAGCAAATTATTTAATTTCTTCCTAAGTTTTAAGTCTCTAGCTGTAAAGCCAGGTGCTGAAGTCTGCCCCACACCATTGTTGTGAGGCATGAATGGGACAGAGTATGTGCCGTGTCTGGGGCTACAGACATTAAGAGCTCATTAAAAGTGAATTCCTCATCCTTTGTTTCATACATGAGTGAAGTAAACCCCAAAGAACATGCCCACTGTCCAATGATATTTTCATTTAAAAAATTTCATTATGTAATTATATATATTTGTATGTATGAATAAAATGTCTGAGTGGCTTACTGTTACAGGTTTAGGATAACGAGTTTTTACATAATACAGTGGCATCAGCTTTGCAAAAAGACAGACTTGAGTGGGTTCAAAGCCAGGGTGTGATGCTGTATGCCTTTGGGTAAGTCACTTAACATAGCTGACCTTGATCTTATCTCTAAGATGGAGATAACACTATCTCAGAAGGCAGTTGTTGTAAGATGTAAAGGTTCCTGGTAACCTTTTGTAATTATTCATTGTTGAATTAGCATCTTTATCTATGATAACCTCCAAGTCAGTTCTTCAGATTTATACTTTGCAGTTGCACAAATTTACAGGGTTCTGACGTAGGTGTTGGCTATAAATTCAGTTTTTTTGTCTAGAGAGCTGCCTGCTTTAATTTCTGTGGGAATCGATGGTGGCTTTAAGGACATAGGTAGCAATAATGAAGAGAGAAATTTTGGTAGACACACCTACCATTGTAGCTATTTCAGGAAGACTCTCCCTGGTTTTCTTAATTTTATAAGGGTTAAACATAAAAAAGGAAGCTATTTCCTTTAAACATCATATTTCCATATAATACTCCCTTTTGTTAGGCACTCTGAATGTGTCAGCAGTTCCCCAGAGACCAGGTAGGCTGAGAGGGAGGAGAGACCCACTATCTCTGTTGATGTACTTCCGAAGTACCACAGGATTCTGGAGTTGCCTCAAGATCTGTTTATAGTGGCCACTTTCAAAGAAGAAGCTGCAGTTCAAAACGGTCTCTGTGAATTAGGACTGAGGATACAATGCACACATTTTTGCCATAATTCCTTTTAGAAGAGTTTGGGAAAGACTGCCGAAAAGATGTAAAAAGAAGCAAAAGGAGTAACAGACAATAACAAAAAAACAAAAAGATCTTTAGCCCTTCCCCTATATTGAAAAAACAAACCATTCATCTTGTTTTGCTTTAAGTGGGCAAAGGACAGCCTTATACTGTATTGGCAGCATAAAAGAATAATTTTTCCCTAGATTTGTGAAATTATGACATATTTGTTATGACTAAGAACAGGAACACAGTGCTTTTCGTCATACAGTTTTTTATCCTGTCGTTTTCTTTATGTGTGTGGCATAGTAAAGAGGTTAAGACCGTAGACTCTAGAAACAGACTGCCTGGGTTTTAATCACAGCTGTGCAACTTTAGGCAATTTAGTTGACCTCTTTGTGCTTCACTCTCCTCTCTTGTAACATGCAGATACTTACAATGTCTGTCTCAGAGAATTATTTGGAAGATTGAATGATTTAATGTGTAAAGTAATGAGAACTGTGTCTGGCACATTATAAGCTCTGTAAAAGTATTAATTGCTATCATGGTTAGCCTACCAACAAAGTAACCAGGGGTGTGCTAAAAGTAATTAACACGCACACTCTCTGCATTTTTAAAAGTAGGTTTCAAATAAGGAATGAGAAGTCAGATTCTAATTCACTGTGTCAGTTTATTCTGTTTCTTAAAAAGCATCTTCTTTTCCCTCACATTATTTGAGGTGTTAACTGATTTCATTCACTCAATATTTCTTGGTTGCCTGTCACATTCTAAGCATGGGGAAGAGGGTGGAAAATGGAATTCTCTGCTCCAAAAAGCATTAATCCATCCCTTTCTACCCTCTTGTGAAGTGTAGACCTCACTCAGCCCTTGTAGGTAACAAGTTTATTTTACTCACTTCTGTTTCCCCATTACTTAGTAAAAACCCTTGATGATTTGGGCTACCCTCTTTGCAAACAGTTTCTTAGAAACTATCCTTTGTATATTTCTTTTGATTATATAAGTTCTAAAAACTTTTTTTTTTTTTTTTTTTTTTACTGTAGCTGCCATTCCATATTTTGTTAGTGTCCCCTAATGTTTGAAGGATCATAGAAATCTCTTTAGAGGGAATTTTTCTTACCAACACCTTTGAGCTTAGAAACTGGAAAGCACAGAATTAGAAGTGACATCTTCTTTCAGATGTTACCCAGAAAGTCCTCCTAATAGCATTGTCATTCAGCCTGTGTTTCAGAGGTGCATGTCTTCCACTGCTGCAGAGTGATGTCGTGGGGTAATCTCTGTTCTGGGATCGTAAAATTGGATTCCAGACCCTTGTTGGGAATCTTGTGATTTCCTTGGAATATGACCGAACCAAAGTACTAACCAGCTACTTGTGTTTGGAAGAAAGCTTACCTGTCACATTATCTTGCTTGTTTACATTTGGAAGAATATTATAAAAGGCAGAGGAAAAGAAATAAAAGATAGAGGCAAGTATGTTGTAGTGATCTTTAGCAGTTAAGACCAAACTGATGATAGTTGAGCCAGATTTGAGGTTCATGGTGGTCACACACCTGCAGTAGAAAAATATCAACATCTCTTCTTTAAGCCACACACATTCTGACATTTTATACTAAGTGGTTATATTTCCCTTGATCATACTATAAACACAATGCTAATTTCCACACCTGGAGTCAAAAAAACCTGCCAAATGGCAAGGATAATTTAAAGAATCCATTGCCAAAGATAATTTTTGAGGAAAGAGTGTCTGTCTGTTCCCAAATGGCAAAAGAACATCATTAATATCTTCTTTAGCATTCAAGACAGGAGACAGATGCTACTAATAAAACATAATAAACTCCTCATGGTTTTGTTTTTAATAAAGCGCAAATGATTTCATGGTCCTATAATTTGAGCTGTCAATCTAATTTAGCAGGTTTCTTTTGAAAATCTGATTTTTTAAAAATTGAGGTGAAAGGTTAATTCACTATAATGTGCTATATTTTTTCCTATGTATAGGGACTATTAGTGAAAAAAATGTGATAGAGAATAATTAGAGACAAATGTTAAAATCTCTTGACTCATCGAGATGTAATAGGTATTAAAGTGACTGAATTTAGTAGAAAGAGCACCTGGAATCTCAGGTTATTGGTTCTCCTCCCCTGCCTATGACTGGTTACCACTGGCAGGGGGGCTTTATGGATGTATTCCTTCTGCAGTAGCTCAGGGCCCTGTGCTTGGCTTAATGCTCTGCTGTCACAGTCTTGAAATTCTTACTGATTTTTGAATGAGGGGCCCACATTTTCATTATGTCCTTCATTATGGCCTTATGAATCGTGTAGCCAGTTCTGGCCACTAACAGGTTACTTCTCTGAATTTCAGACAAGGCAACAAAGCTCTTGATGGATCCAAACATGAAATTCTATGGAGTCCCCCAACAAAGTTTTACTAGGTGCTCAAAGCTCCTGCTCCATCCTAACTCAGTGGTTCTCAACCAGGAACAATTTTGCCCCCTAGTGGACATTTACCAATGTCCGAAGACACTGTTCTTGTTCCAATTCAGGGGAAGGTGCTACTGGCATCTAGAGGGTAATAGGATGTTTAATTCTACAAATGCACAGGATAGCCCCCACAACAAAGAATTTGGGGGCCCTAAATTTCAACACTGCTCTTGTTGAGAAATGCTGCATAACCCATCATTTGTGTCTCCAACACTTGGTACTGGCCCAGGGAAGTTGCTCAGGGTTTGTTGAACCAGTGGGTGCAGCCCGGATCTTAGGTTGTTGTATTCCTTATCATATGCAAACTGAAGAACAGATCTGGTGACTACTAAGGGTAATCTAATATTTGCATGAGGTGCAATGCAGAGATGCTTTCCTAAGACACTTCCACTTCTCACACTTAGCCAATTAACGGGCAGCCCCCTTACCCTCTTAAAACCTTCTCTAAAGCAGACCACACTCAACGGGTGATGGGTGACTTTCCATGAAGCCTTTGTACATTGGACACCTGTTGTGCTTGCTTGGTTTACCAAGTCATTTGGGTTTGTTCCCAAATCTGTTGATGCCCATTGTGCTGGTTGCTGTAATTATGCAGTATAATCAACTTACTACAGAACTTTAGGAAAAATACTAAAGAAGAGAGAGATTTCAGTGACATCTAAGTTGCATGCTTTGGAAAGATTCAGTAAAGGTGTCACTAAAGAAAGTTGCTCTTGAATTAACTGTAGGCAAGATGACTCTAAAGGATTTGGGAAAGAATCATTAAATTTAGATTCTGTATTGAATTTGCATAACTCTCAAGTTTTCACTGTACTTTATGGAGATGATAGACAATTACATCTGTGGTTTTTGCAAGAAAGACAATACTTTAGCTAGCTGATTCATGCTCTGAGAAAAGGTTGTGTCCTACATTACAGTATTGCCGAATGGATGCTCTTCATATATTTTAGGATGGTACAAATTGTCAGATTCAGGAATGTAACTTTAGAGGACTTTCCCAGTAATCAGTGCCTCAGACAGCAAGGCTTCTACTGTATTTTCCTTATGAGAAACTAAAAAGAACATAATTAGATATTCTGCTCTTGTCACTTGTGGAACCAAACAGCTCTCAGCTCAGTGAAGTCTGTGAATAATTTTCCTTGCTTAACACCACCTTATATCTTAAAGAAGATACCCTTTAGTTCTCGATTCCACAAACACCAACATAAGGTCTGTCTCTTGCCAGATTCAGTACTGAAGTGTTGAAGAGTAATTTGCTTCCTTTTTAGTTCATGTATTTTCTCCCTTGAATTTTCGATGTGGCTATGTAGATTAGAGGTAATGTGTCATAGTCTTTCAGAATTAAATAAGTATAAATAGAAAATATCAGAAGCGTAGCTAAATCACTTAATTTCATAATTCTGTTAGAGGTGAAGTGAGAGACATTTGTCAGTCTGGGTGATTGGAGGATGGCTTTTTAGCATGGTATTATCTTGTCCCTGAGTCAGACCTGAGAGCTGACTTCTGGAGCTTTAAATCCTGACTTTGTTAAGGAAAAAAAAAAAAAAAAAAAGAGTAGCTATCCCTTTAATAAAAATTAACCCTTGCCATTTTTTGTTAACCTTCATAAATACTTTATAATGCTTTATTTTCCATTTTCTGTCACATTTTTGCAGATAGTATCCCAATAATTTATAGCCATAGATATCTTACTTGGCTAGTAAAAGAAAGGATTCAACATTTATGATGGAAGACATCATGCTCTCTTCTTTCTTTTTAAAGTAGTTCAACAAGTAATATATGTAAGTACTGCCTCCCTTCATAAGGTGAGAACATTCCAAACAAAGCTAAATTCCTCTTTGTCTGTGTCATATGGACTTGGAACCTAGCTTCCAGACAGACAGACAGACACACACACACACACACACACCCCTGGGCAGATTTTCTATAGTTGTGGTATCATACTGCATGTACTATTTAGTAACTTGTTGGCTTTCTGTAGTCAAGTTGAGTCATTTGATTCAAATCTTATATAAATCGAGTTCATTTTTAGTTGCTATGTGATATTCCAGGTATGGATATATCACATGTTATTTATTCCTCTGTTAGTGGGCATTAAGTTTTTGCTCTCAGTGTGTAATGACTCTTGTACATGTTTTTCCTTAAAGTCCTAGAAGTAGAATTGCAGACCACCCATACCCTAGCATTTCAGGGAGGTCTTGGTTCATTTGTTTCCATGGTAGGTTCTTTCTAAACTACATACTACATAGGACAAAAGTCATAGAATCAAACCTTTTTGACATTGATGGTATCTTAGATGTCATCATATGATGTGAAGGATTAATTCTTTTCTTTATACTCTTAATATTCAGTATTTTTCCCCTGGAGCTTCCTCTGCAACCTCTCCTGCTTCTGCTACTTTAGTAAAAGCCTTTTGGTTTCTCTGTTGCTTCTACTTTTGTAACAAAGTTTCAAAGAATGAAACATGTTATCTTTATAAGGAATTATTTTAGCAGGTGTGCTAGTAAATTTATTCTAAAATTTAAAAAAAATTATTAAAATACTTTCCTAAATGTTTTGAGTGACTAGTTCTTTTGAATTATAACTATATGTTGGTATAACACTTTAGAACTTTGATGCTATTTAATTCCTGACAAGTGGAAAAGGCTTAGATTTAAATCTAAGTTTTCCTGTAAATCCCATTGTATGTTATAATTGTAAAGTAGGTATGGCTCACTTGTATAGTAGAAAACTTTCGGGCTGATCCCTTCCCTCCTATCTACCTTATTTGGACAGTGTTTCTTCGCTTCAATAATTATACCACCCTTATTTAATCGCTTTTGTATGTGAGGAGTTGTACCCATATTTTTTCCTTTAATTTTTTTTTTTTTTTTTTTTTTTTTAAGTAAGCTCCCCACCCAGCTTGAAGCCCAACACTGGGCTTGAACTTACAATGCTGAGATCAAGAGTTGGATGCTTAACCAACTGAGCCACCCAGGGGCCCTTCCTTTAATTCTTAGAGTAAGCTTACGAAATTGATATTCACATTTTATAGTTGTAAAAATTGATAGAGAAGTAACATTCCCCACTACCCTGTTAGGAAGTAGTGGAGCTAAGAATTCAAAACACAGCTTACCTTTTTAGAACCGTATATACTTTTCAACATGCTGTGTTAAGGGGATCTCTTTCCCACCATCATTTAAAAATCATGTCAGTCTCCTTTCTGGAGGCATGTTTAATTTCAATAATACTTAAAAAAAAACCTTCCCGTTGCTTTCAGGCATATTTATAGATAAAATAGTTTTGTGGTAGACAATCACAGTTAATTTTGTATGCTTTTATTTTTTTAAGTAATCAAAAGAACTTAGCAAGCTTCAGAACATTCTTTCATTTTCATGTCTTCATGAACTATTGACTTTTTTGTTATCAAGTAAGCCCTATGCTTAAAATTTTCACATTTTGAAAGTAATACATGCTTATTATAGAAAGTTTAAAGAATAACCTAAATTATTAAGAAAGTTAAAAATGCCAGTAGTTTTATCAGCTGTTTCTTTTTTCTTTCTTTCTTTTTTTTTTTTAATTACTGTATTATTTGCTCCAGGGGTACAGGTCTGTGAATCATCAGTCTTACACAATTCACAGCACTCACCATAGCACATACCCTCCCCAATGTCCATAACCCAGCCTCCCTATCCCTCCCCCCAACACCCCAGCAACCTCCAGTCTGTTTCCTGAAATTAAGAGTTTCTTATGGTTTGTCTCTCTCACCTGTCCCATCTTATTTCATTTTTTCCCTCCCTTCCCCCACAACCCCCTGTCCTGCCTCTTAAATTCTTCATATC
>JAPYYM010004519.1:0-10034 GCA_028534135.1 Potos flavus
AAAGAACTCAAATACATGGAGGCTAAAGAGCATCCTACTGAAGAATGAATGGATCAACCAGGAAATTAGAGAAGAATTAAAAAAATTCATGGAAACAAATGAAAATGAAAACACAACTGTTCAAAGTCCTAGGGATGCAACAAGGCAGTCCTAAGAGGAAAGTATATAGCAATATGAGCCTTTCTCAAGAAATAAGAAAAGTCTCAAGTACACAACCTAAGCCTACACGTAAAGGACCTGGAGAAAGATTAGCAAATAAAGCCTAAACCCAGCAGGAGAAGAGAAATAAAGATCAGAGCATAAATCAATGAAATAGAAACCAAAAGAAGAGTAGAACAGATCAACAAAACTAGGAGCTGGTTCTTTGAAAGAATTAATAAGATTGATTAAACCCCTGGCCAGACTTATCAAAAGCAAAAGAGAAAGGACCCAAATTAATAAAATCATGAATGAAAGAGGAGAGATCACAACCAACACCAAAGAAATACAAACAATTATAAGAACATATTATGAGCAACTATACACCAGCAAATTTGACAATCTGGAAGAAATGGATGCATTCCTAGAGACCTAAAAACTACCCAGACTGAACCAGGAAGAAACAGAAAACCTGTACACACCAATAACCAGTAAGAAGATTGAAGCAGTAATCAAAAATCTCCCAACAAACAAGAGCCCAGGGCCAGATGGCTTCCCATCTACATTTAAAGAAGAATTAATAACTAGGTAAAGAAGAATTTACTTAAAGAAGACATTTAAAGAAGAATTAATTTAAAGAAGAATCAATACCTATTCTCCTGAAACTGTTCCAAAAAATAGAAATGGAAAGAAAACTTCCAATTCATTTTTTGAGGCCAGCATTACCTTGATCCCAAAACCAGACAAAGACCCCATCTAAAAAGAGAATTACAGACCAATATCCCTGATGAACATGGATGCAAAAATTCTCACCAAAATACGAGCCAATAGGATCCAACAGTATGTTAAAAGGATTATTCACCACGACCAAGTGGGATTTATTCCTGGACTGCAAGGTTGGTTCAACATCCACAAATCGACCAATGTGATACAATACATTAATAAACGAAAGAACAAGAACCACATGATAGATGCAGAAAAAGCATTTGACAAAGTATAGCATCCTTTCTTGATCAAAACTCTTCACAGTGTAGAGATAGAGGGTACATACCTCCACATCATAAAAGCTATCTATAGAAAAACCCCCAATGAATATCTTTCTCAATGGGGAAAAACTGAGAGCTTTTCCCTAAGGTCAGGAACATGGCAGGGATGTCCACTATCACTACTGCCTTTCAACATAGTACTGGAATTCCTAGCCTCAGCAATCAGACAACGAAAAGAAATAAAAGGCATCTGAATTGGCAAAGAAGTAGTCAAACTCTCACTGTTCACAGATGATATGATACTTTATGTGGAAAACCCAAAAGACCACCCCAAAACTGCTAGAACTCATACAGGAATTCAGTAAAGTGTCAGGATACAAAATCAATGCACAGAAATCAGTTGTATTTCTATACACCAACAAGACAGAAGAAAGAGAAATCCCATTACAATTGCACCCAAAATCATAAGATACCTAGGAATACATCTAACCAAAGAGTCAAAGAATCTGTACTCAGAAAACTATAGAATACTCATGAAAGAAATTGAGGAAGACACAAAGAAATGGAAAAACGTTCGCTTGGAAGAACAAATATTGTGAAAATGTCTATTCTGCCTAGAGCAATCTACACATTTAATGCAATCCCTATCAAAATACCATCAACTTTTTTCAAAGAAATGGAACAAATAATCCTAAAATTTATATGGAACCAGAAGAGACCCCAAATAGCCAGAGGAATGTTGAAAAAGAAAACCAAAGCTAGTGGCATCCCAATTCCAGACTTCAAGCTCTATTACAAAGCTGTAATCATCAAGACAGTATGGCATTAGCACAAAAACAAACACAGAGATCAATGGAACAGAATAGAGAGCCCAGAAATGGACCCTCAACTCTGTGGTCAACTAATCTTTGACAAAGCAGGAAAAAATGTCCAATGGAAAAAGACAGTGTCTTCAACAAATAGTGTCGGGAAAACTGGACAGTAACATGCAGAAGAATGAAACTGAACCGTTTCCTTACACCATGCACAAAAATAGACCAAAAATGGATAAAAGACCTAAATATAAAACAGGAATCCATCAAAATCCTTGAGGAGAACACAGGCAGCAACCTCTTCGACCTCAGCCACAGCAACTTCTTCCTAGAAACATCGCCAAAGGCAAAGGAAGCAAGGGCAAAAATGAACTATTGGGACTTCATCAAGATCTAAAGCTTTTGCAGAGCAAAGGAAACAGTCAACAAAACCAAAAGACAACTGACAGAATGGGAGAAGATATTTGCAAATGACATATCAGATAAAGGTTTAGCATCCAAAATCTATAAAGAACTTATCAAACTCAACACCCAAAGGACAAATAATCTAATCAAGAAATGGACAGAAGACATGAACAGATATTTCTGCAAAGAAGATGTCCAAATGGCCAACAGGCACATGAAAAACTGCTCCACATCACTCAGCATCAGGGAAATACAAATCAAAACCACAGTGAGATACCACCTCACACCAGTCAGAATGGTTAAATTAACAAGTCAGGAAATGACAAGTGTTGGCGAGGATGCAGAGAAAGGGGAACCTTCCTACATTGTTGGTGGGAATACAAGCTGATGCAGCCACTCTGGAAAACAGTAGGGAGGTTCCTCAAAAAGTTGAAAATAGAGCTACCCTATGACCCAGCAATTGCACTACTGAGTATTTACTCCAAAGATACAAAGATAGTGATCTGAAGGGGCATGTGCACCCCAATGTTTATAGCAGGAATGTCCACAATAGCCAAACTGTGGAAAGAGCCTAGATATCCATCAACAGATGAATGGATAAGGAAGATGTGGTATATATATATATACAATGGAATACTATGCAGCCATCAAAAAACCCCCAAATCCTGCCATTTGCAAAAACACAGATGGAACTAGAGGGTATTATGCTAAGCGAAATAAGTCAATCAGAGAAAGACGATTATCATATGATCTCACTGATTTGAGGAATTTGAGAAAGGAGACAGAGGATCATAGGGGAAGGGGCAGGGGGAATGAAACAAGATGAAACCAGAGAGGGAGACAGATCATAAGAGACTCTTAGTCATAGGAAACAAACTGAGGGTTGATGCAGTGGAGGGCGGTGGAAGGGATGGGGTGGCGAGGTGGTGGACATTGGGGAGGCTATGTACTATGGTGAGTGCTGTGAATTGTGTGAGACTGATGAATCACAGACCTGTACCCCTGAAACCAATATTACATTATACGTCAATAAAAAAAATTTTTTTAAGAAATATATTCATTAATTCAAAAAAATTTTTTCCCATTAAAACATTACTTATCTTGATTGCTGAATTTTCTGGCAGCCCCTTAAATTTTGCACCCAACACAAGTGCTTCACTCAACTCACTGTAATGCCAGCCCTGGAAAAAGCCCATCGATCTATATTTTAAAGATCATTCTCTCACAGTGCCAAATAGGAATTGCTAAAGACCTCGGTAGTTAAGACTGGGAAAATGGGGGCAAATTCAACGTCTCTTGTAAGAGCATAGGTGGAAAATAATGAAAGCTTGAGCTAAGGCAACAAAGAGGGTAGAGTGGAGGGAGGGGGAGCAAGTTGTCAGGAGTGAAGAACAGGGAGAAATGGATAAAAACTGGATGTATAGGAATATTCTCTATTATCAAAGCCCAACAGAGTCCCCCCTCCTCCAGAAATTCTTTAAAGCCATTTTACACCATGGCAAATTCTTCCACCTCCATGCTTTTAATCTCTTTAAGTAGATTATAATCTCTTTGCGGCCAAAGACCATGTTTCCTATTTCTTTGTTTCTCCTACAGTGTTATGCACACAGTAGATGCTCAATAAATATCTGTTGGAAGAACTAGAATCACCAGAGCTTTTTGATAAGACTCCAAGGCAGTACCCATAATAATTAAGTCAACAAAAGAAGGGTTTAAATCTTCTTCCTTGGATATATTTTTAAGGTTAGGATGCTCATTTATCTGTCCAAGATGGCATAAATGATTTCTTAGGGTCCTTTCCAATTACATGATTAACAGTCCTTTTCTGAGAAGAGTTTTATATATGTTACTGCTAATAGCAAGAGAACTTCTCCTGGGGCCTTTTTCCCTTTCATGTGATTACACTGATATTTTAGAGAAAATGAAATTACTGCATCCCAGCTGAGAAGTCCTTTTGAATTTGCAAAATGCAGGGAGTGCTATAGAACTGTAAAGTTGAGGCAGATCTCTTATCCAATCATCAATAGATAATTTCATTTTTTTATCATCTTTCTTAGGAAAGTTGTACCATGGTTACCAATGTCCAAATTTGACATTAGTGTTACCCTTGACAACTGAATCCTAGAGTTTCTCTGGAAATTATTCCAGTTATAGTAAGAAGATGATTATAGTTGTAGAAAAATTTGAACTTCATATGTCTGAGTGTAGCTTTGTCAGATTTCCACTTGTGATATCTTGATCCATTTTGCCAGAAATTGCTATTTGTTACTATTTATTATTAATACTATTATTTTGAACAAGGGACTTTTAGTAAAGCTCCTTAAAGGGGACTAGATCAATCCTTTGTCCTCTCTCCTCTCCAAGATGATGGAGAAAATGCTGAATGTGGAGTGTCCAGCTGGCATGATGATGAAGCTGTCATATTAGCTCTGTATTACTTACATCTAGGTTTCTCATTTCTTTCTCTTTTTTTTTTTTAAGATTTCATTTATTTGTCAAAGAGCGAGAGAGCACAAGCATAGGGTGGGTCAGGCAGAGGGAGAGGGAGAAGCAGGCTCCCTGCTGAGCAAGGAGCCTGACTCGGAACTCGATCCCAGGACCCTGGGATTATGACCCGAGCCTGAAGGCAGACGCTTAACCAACTGAGCCACCCAGGCATCCCAAGGATTCTCATTTCATGGGAAAAACAAAACCACTAATAAGTTTATACTATTGTTCTCCAACTGTCTTATGATTCAGAGCTGAGTACAACTGATAACAGAATTTGGTATTTAGAACTGGGATGTTTTAAGCAAACCTAAAATGTGGGATTGACTTGGTGCGAGAAATGGGGCTTTCAGCAGTAAGGACTTGGACACCTGAAATTGTAAAGCTGGTGATCCTTGTTTTGGAGTGGCAGAACATTTGGTGAAATTGTTGCCTGCTCTAGTTGGAATGTAGGCAATGACCTGACTGAGGCCACATGATTAGGAGAAATGGTCATAAACCTTTGCTATATTGGCACATGCTGTTTCCACCACTTTCAGCAAAATCCAACTGAAGAGATGACCTAAGACTAGAGCTACTCAGGCCGCAGACAGAGGAGGAAGGAAACATTATTTTTCCAAGGGAATCTTTCCCTGCCTGCGGTCTATGAGTTATGGTGAAGGGAGTCCCAAAGCCAACTGTTTCTGTTATTTGAACTTGAAGTAGTTCTAAACAGTAATGGACAAATGACAGTCTAAATACAGGTGCCCACTGTGAAAGGGAGCAGAGCCTACTGCCACCAATGGGATCAAAGATGTTGCCTTCCTACAGGAGCCTGTTGACTCTAACTGCCTCATGGCAGTGGTCATGGAGTCTAAGAGAAGGGAGATGGGTAGAAGATAAGAGACCTGTAATTAAAAGAGATTTCTCAAGCTTAATATCTACATCTGGACAAGCCCTTTGGCTATTATTTCTTAAACTTGGACTTTACAAGAAGCAAACAGCAAAATTATACTACATATAGAGGGAATTCTATATCAAAAGTACTTCCTTCTCTCCAAGACTGGTTTGAAACAGTCTATGGCTAGTAAATCCCTTACAGTCTCTGGCCAGTAAGGGAGCCTTAGTCCCTAAGATTACACCAAGAGGAGGGTGCCTGGCTGGCTCAGTTGGCAGAGCATGTGACTCTTTCTCAGGGTCATGAGTTCAAGCCCATGTTGGGTGTGGAGCCTATTTAAAAAAAAAAAAAGAAAGAAAGAAAGAAATTACACCAAGAGGTGTTTGATTTAAGAGCTCTGTAGCCCAGGAAGGGCATCTTTTCCAAGCCACAGCAGATGGAAGAAGCAGAGGATGAGAAGGATGGAGATCCTCCTGCAGAGAATAACCAGGTTCAGCTAGATTGGCCAACCGAGGAACTCATTCCGTGCCAAGACAGAGAGTCCTTGCTATTCCTGCCAAGTAGAATTGATTAATTGCTATGGACAACTGATGGTTATATGTTTCCCATCCTCTCCTTTCTGAATAGGAGGTCATTATGGTAGTTATCCTGTTCCTTCTTCACTATTGTATAAGGGCAACCACTTGGCCTTTGATTTATACAGTGGTAGACCTATAACAAACCAGACAGATGAACAGCTTTCCATCTGTATCTGATGGAAAGATCGCATATCACCCAAAAAGCCCACACTTTGAGCTGGATGCAAGAAAGGCAAGAGACTTTGAGTTTACCTACCTCAGGATGTTCTTTTTCTGGAAAAAGATTTTTTCCAGAATTTATCAAGTTTTTATCACATTTTTTCCAGAATTTATCAAATTTATCAAATTTTCTGTTGATAAATGTTTAACCACCAGCTGGGGTAGGGTTGAATATATTTACATATATACATAAGTTTATTATAAACTTTACTGATATAAAGGATTTGGAGCACATAATTTACTACTACTACTAACATTCTACTGTAAATTCCTTATAGTTAATTAATTCTCATGGAATGCTTTTTATGACAAAGCAATTGACGAGTGTTGTTCCAGCATGAATGTTGGTTGATGAGATTATGTTAATGAGAAAAATCAAAGTGTAGCGAGGAACACAAATGTCAGAATTCCACTGGTTCATCAACGAGGTGAGCAATTCTCAAATACCAGAAGAATATTTCCTCGGTATTTTGTTATTTACAATGCAAGGGCTATGATCACAACATATTTTTAAGTTTAATTTGCTTTAGTAACATTTTCTTCATCATTCTTAAGACAGTCAACAAAACAATAAATCAAGTACTGACTTATAGTATATGCTGATTTCCATGGTGTAAATATTCCCACCGTGGCTGATTTTGAGAGAACAATGTGATGTTCCTGAGGGCAGAGTTGGGGACAGATGTGCTATAGCTTACCATTTTAAAGTATCTCCACCATACAGAAATGACAGATGTAAACGTCAAGAGCACAGACAAGAGCAAAATGCAGAAAAATAATTAGGAGGTGATCAATTTTGAGTATATAACACCTTTGTTTTTAGTATAGTTTATTTAATTGCAAGTTCATATAATTCCATTCTTTTTTTATCTTTTTATTTTTATTTATTTATTTGTTTTTTTAAGTAAGCGCCATGCCCACCAGAGAGCCCAGTGTGGGGCTTGAACTCGTGATCCTGAGATCAAGACCTCAGCTGAGATCAAGAGCTGGCAGATGCTTAACCAACTGAGCCACCCAGGTGCCCCCATAATTTCCTTCTTAATAATGACTGAATCTAATCATGAACTCACAAAAATTCTGAAATTTAACAACTGGTTTTTGTGAGCTGGTGTAAGTCACCTCCACACCACTGGAAATTTCCATATCATCTGAATGATGGGTAACCTGAGGGACAGACTGTGGTAGACAACTGCCTACCCAATAGCTATCCTTCTATTTTCCCTTACCAACAAAATCTGACTTCATTAAACGAAGCATATGTCAAGTTAAGAAATGACATTTCTTTGTCTTCCATGGAGATGGGGTGGCCCTATCATTCTAGCTGATAAGATACGAGTGAATGACACTGAATGAGACTCCTTACAAGTGGGCAGGAGGAAGCCGACTGTGCCTCTTGTCCTTTGCCCTTCCCACTGGTATTGGTCAGGTTAGGCGACATAGTGCTCTACTCACACTTTAGTCCCCCAATACTAGAGGCTAACACAACCAAAGTTAATTTTTCACTCATGCCCCCTGCAGGTTTCTGGGGGCAGCCCTGGTCCACGGATCACTCAGGGACCCAGATGCAGTAATTCCACCATCTTGCAGCTATACGATCCAGAACACACAGGCTCCTCAGGGGACATGACATTTCTGTGGTTCAGCCCAGACATGAGACACTTCATTTCTGTATCCAGCCTATTGGTCAGAATTATTCCTTTTTTTTCTAACTACAGGAGAAACTGGAAGTGCACCTTCATTAAGTAAGAAAAATAAAACATCAAATTTGTCTAAGGCCATTATTTCTGGCTTTCTGTTATAATCAAATGTGACTCCTAAACAATACCACTGGTACCAATTTTTGTAAGTTGACTATAGGTCCGGTCAGTGGCATACAGAGTATGTTATATTTTAATCCCACTGGAAGCATGTACAAGATCAGCAAGTGAAACGAAGTGGAAGGTCATGGACCCAACACCAGCCCTCTTCTGCCAGGAAGAAAGACCCATGTTCTAACAAGATACCCCAGTTCTTGTATACTCCTCAACCAGAGTGAGTCATGAGGAGTGCAGTTTTTCCATGAGAAATCATTTTGAACATTCATATGGTTTCCTCTTTTGCTTTTCTGAGTAGAAGACCTTTGCCCTAATCTGCCCCGGGTACCCATCTGTCTGAGAAGAGATTAGAAATTAAAGCAGAAAGTATGCAAAGAGAAAGAGGAGGTAGTATTCAGCTCTTGACATTAGAAATCTGATGGAGCAACAAGACGGTGCCCCTCGAGCCAGGTTTTTTTCCTGAGAAAGAATGTTTCCAAATACCCACATGCCCCATTTAGCATCTCAAGGCCAAGCCCATCCTTAGGTCTGATCTGTAGTCAGAAAGAAAAATGATATGACCTAACACTGACTGAAAAACCCACCCCTCTGGTCCCTGAAGATTGTAGGAAGACAGGGAAGGAAAGGAGACAGCGAGAGAGGGAGTGTCATAACCAGACCTGAATACTTGGGTCTGTCCCCTCCGGGCTTTGGCTGAAGGGCAAGGGCAATGCACTAACTCAGCGATGACAGATCTGAAGGTAAAGCTGAGAAACATGACAAACAGGGCCAGAGAGAGAGGAGCACCTGTGGTCAACATTTCTGAGCCCTTCTGACTTCATCTGTGGTATAGACAGTGAGTTGAAGCCAGCAGACATTCCGAAGGGTCTGCCGTGGCTGAGTGAGGGGCTGGGGGTGACCCTCCAAGTCAGAGGATGAGCCAGATGATGCAGCTAAGGGCTTAGTGGGATCTGGACCTGACTGAGGGGGTGAGGAGGCCCCAAATATCACAGAGCATCACTTGAGTCAAAAGGATGGATCCCAAGTCAAATCAGCCATGGAACACAGCACTGAAGACAGTGGGGCAAGGATCACACACGTGGGCAAAGAACACCCCCCGGAGCCCCAGTGGATTCCAGCCAGCCCACGCCAAGACAGCGAGAGTCTCTTCCCTCACCCACCTCGCACCCACGAAGACACGCCAGCTTCCTGGCCCCGAACCACGCGGATATGCTTTCAGAGAAGGGAACAAAAGAAAAGGTAGGCTCTTTGAGGACAACATGCTTGTTTTCCTAGAGAGACTAAATATAATTGCAAGGGACCATCAAAATGATTGGATTGGACTAAACAGAATCTAGATCCAATTAATTAATATGCCTACTCACCAGTTAATTTATATTGATCTTCAGGAGCCGGCACAGATAACTACAGACAAAATAACGGAACGAGCCTATCCTCAGCAGTGGGATGGGTTTAGGCTTTATTTGCTAATCTTTCTCCAGCTCCTTTACGTGTAGGCTTAGGTTGTGTACTTGAGACCTTTCTTATTTCTTGAGAAAGGCTCATATTGCTATATACTTTCCTCTTAGGACTGCCTTGTTGCATCCCTAGGACTTTGAACAGTTGTGTTTTCATTTTCATTTGTTTCCATGAATTTTTTTAATTCTTCTCTAATTTCCTGGTTGATCCATTCATTCTTCAGTAGGATGCTCTTTAGCCTCCATGTATTTGAGTTCTTT
>JAPYYM010000452.1:0-14661 GCA_028534135.1 Potos flavus
TGAATTGAAAATAACAGCCTTTTTATTGGAAGACCATTGTAACACACAATTATTAAAATTGATTAATACTTGGGTCAATGCAATTTCATTATCTCTGATCGATTTCAAGCATTACTTTTTAATGGCCTTCACTCTTGTCATTTCAGTTAGAACTGCATGAACACTAGCTTAGTGGAACAACACACAGTCCTTTTTTTTATGAGATTAAGCTCTCTGTTTTAATAACAGGTCCCAAATGAATCAACTGCCTAAATGCAGAAGACCAGATGCTTCTACAAACACTGTTGAGAAATCCATACCTTTTAAAGGGTTTGTTTTGATAGATCTTTATGTTTATAATGCCAGAAAAAAAATTGCGCATTAAACAGGGGTTGTAATTACATTATAGTCCATAGCATCAGGCTTTGTTTAAAAATAGACACCCAGGAAATGGTTGTTAAATGACCTCATGGAAAATATAGGAAAAAAATATATAATCTGACCTAAAATTATCTTTTCCTCAGAGTCAGGAAAGTATAATCCAGAAGAACTCAGCGCCTTACTTCTTTGCCAACTGCTAAAAAGCAAATCTTCATGATGTTACCTCTAAAATACCATCTAAATTCATTCTTTTGCTTCAATTTCCATGGATTTTGCTTTGATTCAACCTTCAAAAGCAATGTAAGCAATAACTTGAATTATTGCAACACCCTCCTTACCTCCTCACCCTGTTTTTTTTTTTCCCTCATATAACCCATCCTAAACATTGTTTCCTATTCTTACTTTAAAATATGTATCTCATTGACTCCTCAGTTGCCAGATTAAAAATAAAACAAGCAAACCAAAAACATTTTTAAATGGCATACAAAGCCCTTCAGTAATAATCTGACTACTACCTGTATCTATTTCTTTCCTCTTCTTCCTCTTCCTCTCTCATTCCCTCCCCACTCCCTCTCTTTCTCAAATCAGCTTACCTCCACATATCCTAATAGAATCAAGGCCACTTCCAAATATTCCATATAAGTCTACCTTTCTGTCTTATACCTGGAATTATGTTTGTCCCTTTCTCTGCCTGGAAAACTCCTTTAAAACTCATTCTGATTTTTACCACCCTTCTATGAAGCTATCCCTGTCCTTTAAAACCATGTTATCAGTTATTACCCAGATATTTCCATAAGTCTTGTTTATATCACACTTTTTTCAAATTATATCATTTCATCAAACTTTCCCATCTCCTACCTCCTAATAGCCTCTGAGCTTTTTGAATCCAGGAAGCCCAATTTATGTATTTTAGAATTCTCCATGCCCTAATATCTCCTGAACTATAAATATAATGCTTAATAATGTCCACTGAATTAACATGTGAAATACAATTTAGGAATCTGAGTTTATTATTCAATTGATACAAAATATATTTTTAATTATGAAAATCCCTAAGTATTATAAGCAATAATTTAATTTCTTGATAGCTATTGACCAGCACATCTTAGCCAAGAAGGTAAAAATTGGAACATTTTAAGAACACACTTTACAAAACTGATTATATCTCCGTACCTGAGCTATAATCTTGAGTCTAAGATCCACAGGAAGAATCAATATCATCAAAGCAGTAATCTTAGGAGATAAATGGGCTGCTGGTGTCATTCCCCATTTATCATGATATTGTTATAGCCAAGATTGTGCAGAACTATAATCTATCCTGACAGAGCTCACTGATCCAGAACCTTATTGCAGATTTTTATAACTTGTATTTTTAAAAATGCATTAGAAACTTTGATTTAGACATTATAGAGTATTGAATAAAAGAGACAACTAAGTAAGTCATGGTTCTCATGTGTGTGGCATAGCGGACTGGTCTATTACAACTTGATGGTTTATCACTTCCTGCCCACTGTTGTCATTAAAGCACACCATTTGGTGATTATAAAGTGAAAATTCCTTGTACCAAGGCTACTTTTATTATTGTTATGCTTTATTTTTCTCTTTACTATTCAAGCCCCACTAGCATACTCATTTTTTCTTTAAAATAGTTTTACTTTTATTTTTTTTTTAATTTTAGTAGAAGTATACTTGACATAAGATATTATATTAGTTTCAGGTGTACAACATAGTTGTTCGACAATCATACACATTACAAAATGTGTAGTTACCATCTGTCACCATACAACACAATTACAATATTATTGACTATATTCCCTATGCTATACTTTTCATCCCTGTGATTTATTTTATAACTGGAAGTTTGTACCTCTTAATCCCCTTCACCTAAATTCATTACTGATACACAAAGCAGGCAATTCATTTTAGTTCTGTGATTTCTCTGTAGCCACTGCTGAAATTTGGGAGGACATTTTGAGCTATTCAGAATCTTGAAATTCTTAAATCTGATATGGGAGAAGCAAAATAAGCAAGTATCAAAGCAGTAATATCATTCTACTATCTTTCCTTCACTTAGAGACCTTGAGATTCTCACATCCCATATGCCTAGCAAATACTTTCTAAGTGGATCATTTTTAATCCATTGAAATACAGAAGAAACTTATATTTGCTGCCTAAAAGTAATCTCTTTTATGCTAACATTATACTTGTAGATTTTGTATAAAAGCATTATTAGGACAAGTATGTTATCTGTTATTTGAACATGTTCAGAGTTTTATATATAACTTGGGAAAATTTCTTATTAGTATCTTTTATTTAAACAAATAAAAATAAAGCCAAGTTTATGTGCCAATCACCACGTGCCTTAAAGAGATTTTGGTGTCAATATGGCAAACACACACACACACACACACACACACACACACACACACACACACACCACAAAAACACAATTTTTGTTTATTAGTTTGCTAGGGCTCTGAGAGACCAATGCTCCTGTTAAGAGCTCAAACTATGTATCTGGGAGTCAGTGCCAGTTGTAAAAACTAATGGAGAAATAGGTATTTCTTTCTGAAAATGTAATTCTAATATGTAACAGATACAGTGACAGTCTAAGTAATTTGACAGAAATAGATTTCACATTTAGTCAATGATATTTTAACATCTTTATTTTTCATTTAATATCACATTTATAGATGCTTGAGTTTCAAAAATCCATTTTAGTTTACTATAAAAATTTGGGAACGGACCCAGATCAGTTAAACCTCTGAACTATTAAAAAGAAAGCACAACTGTGAGAAGTTTTCTGATTTGAGTGGGCTGCAATGAATTACTATAGCCAGGACATGTTACGTTAGAGGTTTTCTCATTGCTTATATATCATAATTGGTCTCCTGCCCCATAACACAAACACTACATAATGAGTAACATCCCAGTCTTTTCAAATTTTACACATAATTTTTCATTCTAAGGATTTCTAAATTCCATTGCATTACTGTGACATTCCAACCATGGCTAAGGAGTTTAGGATTTAGAGAGCATCCCAGAATGTCTATTTAGTTCTAATGCTCCACTTTCTTGTTTTTAATTACCACCCGGTGATTAGCAATGCCTCATCAGAATATCATAAAGCATGGCTAGTTTTTCAAGGCCCGAAATAACTCTAAGTAAAGGTGTGACACTTATATGGTTAGTATACATTTAGAAACTAAATAAGTATCGAGGATAATGAAAAATAAATCAGTTAGTTTCACTTTGGCCTAATAATATCATAGACTAAAGAGAATACTCTATGTCAAAATCCTATATCCAATTATTAGTATTCCTACCCCTTCCAGGCTGCCCTGGGTTTTTCCTCAGGTTTGTTTTGACTTATCGGAGTTTATTTTTGTGATAAAGCTAAATTCAAGTGTTGAAAAGCACTACTGTCACACCCATGTGATTTAATTTCCTTTAATGAGAATTCTCTTTCTCCTCATGGCACTTTGTCTGTCTGTATTACTACAAGGATGATAGTTGATTTCTACAATTGGGATATATTATTCTCTTTATCCCTCAAGAAGACTTTAAGCTCTTTGAAAGCAGATATACTGCATTCCTCTGAGAACTTCACTCCTACTATCTACCTACTGTGGGAAGCAGGTATTTAATATATTGCAGTAATGTACTAAGCCCTGACAAATCTGAGCCAGAGATGACACTTGACTCTACATGAGATGCTCTCTCACATTTCTGCACATCCCATGAGACTGCCTTTCCCAAAACAACCTTCCCAAGGATATGTATATAGCACACAGCCTTGGAAGATATCGATAGTGTCTCCTCCATAGAAAAGGTCAGGTTTGTTTACAGACTTGGAGAAAAAATGAATATACTGTCTCCCTTGAGAACAGTTACCGTCCAGTATAAAAGATTTAGGATCCTGGAGCACCTGGGGGGCACAGTCAGTTAAGGATTCAACTCTTGGTTTCGGCTCAGGTCAAGATCTCAGGGTCATGAGATCCAGCCTCGTGTCAGCTCCACACTCAGCATGGAATCTGCTTAAGACTCTCTCTCCCTCTTCCTCTGCCGCTCCCTCAAATAAGTAAATAAATCTTAGGAAAAAAAAAAAAAAGATTGAGGATCCCTAAGTTCAGAATTCTTCTGTAAGGTGACTACTACATGTTCAGGTGTCAAATCGTCCTCTTTTCATCACCCTGTGGGAAGTGGGGCTTAAAGAATTCATGCAAACACAATTTTTATGCTTCTTGCTGTGCTGTAATAAACTATCTTCCATCTTTGATTCGGGGCTCTCTGCAAGTGTCCATGAAATTATGACAGACTAACTTGTTAGCTTGGTAGCTCAGTAAAATCTCAGACTTACCACAGATATTAACAGATTCTTGGCAAGAAGAACTGATACCCACGTTGTAGTCCCAAAGCCTGAGAATTTTAATCAAAATTGGGAAGTAGATACGAAATCAGTTTTGTATATTATGCCCCTTGTTTTAGCATTTTTCTTTGTGTGTGCACTTCTCCACTAATGCTCCACTGACACATACCTCACTGACTGCACACCTGACGGATGTAAGTGCCTACTGTGAATGTCACAGCTGTGACTTCACACATCTCTGCACTGCCCTTCCTGTTTTCAGTCTTTCCCTGTCTCTAATCTATCCTTCAGAGAGTGATCTTCTCAGAAGGCACATCTGGTCTTATAATTCTCCGACCCAAAACCTATTGGTGATTTCTTATTGTATCAGAACTAACTTCTAACCATCCACTGTGCTCCAAAGACTTCCATGAAATTCTCCTAACTTACTTCTCAAGGCTTTACAGTACAATTTAAGAAGGGACTTCTGGGATGCCTGGGTGGCTCAGTTGGTTAAGCGTCTGCCTTTGGCTCAGGTCATGATCCCAAGGTCCTGGGACTGAGTCCCCCATTGGGCTCCTTGCTCAGCGGGGAGCCTGCTTCTCTCTCTGCCTGCTGCTCCCCCTGCTTATGAGCTCACTCTCTCTCTCTCTCTGACAAATAAATAAAACCTTAAAAAAAAAGGAGAATGGATTTCTGTTTCTTATCTGTTTCCTGCTCTTGTGGAGTATTGTGTCAAAATAAAGGAGTGTAACTTTCACTAAGGAGATTGAATTTTTCCTCAGTATGTATTGAGACCTAAGATAATTAAATGTATTTGTAAAGTGCAATAGAAGTTTACTTTATAGATATGATCGTGCATTTAGTACAAAAAGTATTATTTTGGCTGACGTCAAAATTCTCAGAGAGAGAACTTTGTTTAGGAAAATACTTAAATATGGAAAGTGGGACTAATGTTATCCCTTGGAAGACAACCAGAAAAAAACAAATAGCAACATGAACTTGGACATGGGCTGGGCCACATTCCAAGAAAGCAGCCTATGAAGGAGGGTGGTCAAGGAGGAACTGCCACTGGGAGATGATTAAAGACCTTTTACTAATAAAAATAGCAGTAACAATAATAAATAACAGATAATATTGTTTCTTACATGCTATGTCCTAAGTACTTTTTGTGCATTTATATGAAGATCAGACTATTATTACCTACATTTTATAAATGAGGAAACTGTGTCATCATATGTTTAAGAAATTGCTCATGATCATACAGCAGGACAGAGTGGAGCATGGATTTGATCCCAATCAGACTGATTTCATGTCATCTCAAAGTTATTTGAGTTACTGTGATATAAATTCCCTTGACTTCAAATCTTCAAAAGAACAAGATGTGCCTGTTAGAGAAATGCAGTATTGGCACTGCAGGTAATAAGGATATGTGCAGAATGATGCTAATTTATGTTTCCCCAACTGCCTGATGAGAGGGGGTGGTAGCACTGAATCACAAGAAATAGCTTCCGATGTTGTAGGAAGTCACCTGTGCTAAAGTGATCTCTGGACCACAGCGGAGGTATGAGAAGAGCTTCAGGGTGAAACTAATTCGGGAGCAGATGGAAACCAATTCTTTATTATTCTATTTTCCCAAACTTACTCTTGTAGCTGCCTACAAAGGATGGTAGGGTGATACCTAGATCACTAGCACAGCACCTGAATTGGTATCTAATGTCAACAATAGCTCTAGGGGCATATTCCTATTTTCCTGCACTTGGGGTGGCGAGGTGGGGGGGGGAGGGTGTTTCAGAAGCACTAGACATAAACACTCCTACGACAGAGTTGTATTAAATAGTTTAATCCACAGAAAACTACCGTGTGACCTCTATCAAACACTGAGTGTGCAGTTTAGGTATAGATCCTGGAAAGTCTTGGGCACCTTTGCAAGGTCAAGTGAGACCTAGGGCGTGCTTGGTTTTCTGCTAAGTTTTGAAGCTCTCTCTGGATTCCTCTCCACGTGCTTACTTCGCTTCCAAGACTTGGACTCTGGCTGGATCAATATTACCCAGCAAATCATCTCTTTTTTTCCCAGGGCTTGAAAACAGCCCTCACAAAATATGGGAAGAGGACCTCTCAGATCTGAACAGCTACGTAGCCATTTCTCCACTGCTCTGTGGTTGACTCCTTCTCCCATTAGCTTATGCTGTAGCACCTTTTCTTTCCTTCTAAGAATTTTCTAGACAAGATTCTCACAGTAGTATTGTCTTTATTGATTATTTTCTAACCCAGGTTTCTAATCCAGAAGCCCTCTCTTAAATTACCAGGCAGAAGGAAAACTTATTTCATTTTGATTGTCATCTTGTTTCTCTCAACCCTAAATTGTTGTCTAGCTTTCCTAATTTTTTAATTATCCTGTGTCATTTTCACAGCTTTTTTTTTCCTCCAGCCAATTAGCAAATTATTTTCTAAGTGACATTTCTCACAATGCCCAATTTCATTGTAGCAATGCTTATTATCAGTATTTTCTGTCACTCAATTTTTCCCTATTCCCAGCACAGGGGGAGATAAAAAAGTTATTTCTGGAATCAGCGGCAGCAATCACTATCTTCTCTACCATTTTGATTGCCACACAGGTACTTTCTTAGAACCCCTGCCTTAAGCCTCCTTAAATCCTGTGGTCTCAACTTCTTCTCCACATTTCCTGCCAAAAGGGTAACTGAAAAAGGCTACTGCAGAGCACCAATCCTATATCTCTATCCATTGACAGAATGAAATGGCACTATAAGTAGATGTTAAAAAAAAATGTGGATATTTTTGTTTAACTTTCAAATCTATAAAGCAACTCTCCTCACTGATATTGCCTGCAGTCTTTTTAAAAAGTTAACATGCACCACTGGGTGTCAGACCATAATTGCATAAAATTAGCAAACTACAACTCTTTCAAAAGATTGCCACTGTTTAAACAAATACTAAGAACACAAGAATCCAAGATTAACATATCATCCTTAGAATGGTTATTTCAGACTGAGCTTTAAGAAAGATGTTTATCTTACTACTTATACCATACCAGTTCTGTATGTAATGTGAAATTTATGAAAACAACAACAAAAACAAACAAGAAAAAAAACAAAACTAGGAGATACAAGGCAATCTTCAGAAATGAGGCTATTTTGAGAAGAAAAGCAGAACTTTAAGTAAGTTATTCAATCTTCAATAATTTTAAAACGAAGCAGCCATGAAGCACAGGGTTTCTTACTTGCAAGTTAAATCCCATGTTGAATATTGCAAATGAACAGAAATTCAAGAATGGTCAAAGCTCACCATCCCCTCCCACCTGTTGCTTCCTGCTGAACTCACTCTTAAGAAGTGGGTTTGTTTTTGTTTGTTTATTACTCTGTGTGTGTGTGTGTGTGTGTGTGTGTGTGTTTGTTTTGATTGTTGTTTGCCAAGATAGCAGCAAAAAAGCACATAAATTAGCAGGGAGAAGAGCTCTCTGGCAGTCCCCAGAGCACGGAGAAGGGGCAGTCTCCACCAAACAGCTGAGGACGGCTGCAGTTCCACAGGCAGCCTCGGCTAGAGGTGCAGAGGGATTAATCAATCCTTCCGGAACCCCATAAGTGTCCATTTGAAATTGAACTGACCATTGCAAGTTAAAGTCAACCTCTCTCTCTCCCTCCCTATCTACTTAACACATGTGTAGTTTTGTGTCACTATACTTTACATGGTAAAAGGCCCCTTGACTAAGTCTTGTGATTGTAGGCTAAGGCAGTATTTTAAAAATGGAATATAAATTTGATTAAGAACAATACAAACCCTTCAATTTAGAAAGTAGAGATGTGTCCTTTCCATGTAACAGTGCATGGTTTTGATATTGCCCTTAACTAATAATTTTCTATAGAATGTGCTTATTGTCACGTATGATTTTAATTATTTGATTGAAATGTAATTTAACAATTAAAACCAGGAGAGAGCCATCTTATAGAAATGTAGTTTCTCTACTTAAAATAAGAAAGGAAGGCTTCCATCTTGAGCATGTATTATGCCAGCAGCAACTCATTCAGATCCAGTGAAGGTTCACAGAGCAAGATACAGAAAAAGTTGGCTAGGGTCTCAGCCAAGAGACAAAAACAAAACGAAACACTAGACCACAAGAAGTAGCAGCCTATGAAAACCTGACACAATTTATCTTGGCTGCCCCACTGGACTAAAATAAACATTTTTCTCCCTTTGCTTTTTGCCTATATGAAATAGTAAGATACATTTTGAAATACTCAGTCAATTTCCAGTATGCCACTGAGACACACCTAAAGCAGCAGTAATAAGGGAATATCTGACGTTTCGTCGAATTACAAAAATTATCAGGCTAATAAATTAGAGCTTTTCAATCTATGTAGCAGCTTCGACTACAATATTGGTACAAGCTGATCTTACAAGTTGTTCCCTACAGAACAGTTAATAGAAACCGAGTGAAGAAATAGAGAGAAAACGCCCACACTTATTTTATTTTTATTGAAGGTAAAAACCACCTGCACACAGTTCTGTTCAAAGAAAAATGTTCAGTTTCATTTTTCTCTCACAGATAGAAATGTACTCCATAGAATTGAAACTACTCCTTTTGTTTCTTGTTCTATCAGAATTTGATTTGCATATTTTGGGACATGTTAAGGTGCTCTGTATGATTTAGAGAGTTTATAAAAAGGTAATTTGATCTCAAATCATAGTTTTCTTTCTTTATTTCTAATACTGAAAGCTGCATAGCCTTCTGAGAAGTGAGTCATGAGGGGAAGACATTAGCTTGTCTTGTATTAGATAATAAAAAAGTTCCACAGGGGACGAGTTACATATTATGACATTGTGAATATAAGGCTCATTTGGATTTAATTCATTACTACATCATGTTGCACAGGAAAGCAATTTTTAAGCAATAGAAGTGCACTTCATTTGTAAAGGACCCAGCTATAACACACAATCAGTTATTGAAGACAGAAACTGATTTCCCAAATCAGGCATATAAAATTTAATATATTTGCTCCAGTTATAATGAAAGGGAAGAGAAGTTGAATGTCTTTTTTTTCCCCTCAGATAAGAATGACACTTTATAAAATTTGGAAAGTGCATTTTCGCTAGGGGAGTTGATTACATTTTTGATGCCACAAACTGAATAAAATTAAAATCTTTAATAAAATATTTGAAATGCCTGTTTTACATATAGAATATAAGTTTAGCTTTTAGCTTTCCATAAGTTTAAAAGTATTTATTACATTAAAAATAAGATCTGAAATTTATTAATCAAATAAGGATAATGATGGGCACTATTTTTTTATAGCAATACCAATTTTTCATATTTTTCAGTTTAATCCTAAGGGCTGACTAAATTATTCTATGGAAAAACAAAACGAAACAGCCAAATTATATTGGTTTATTTAAGCTCCCTAAATCTGTATTATTATTACTCAGGATTCTCCAGAGAAAGAAAACCAAGATATACATATATACAGAGAGAGAGAGAGATTATTTTAAGGAATTGGCTTATACAATTGTAGAAATTTGACAAATCCAAAATTCATGGGGCAGACCGGAAGGCTAGAGTCCCAGCGAACAGCTGCAATCAAATTCAAAGGCAATTTGTTAGTGGAATTCCCTCCTCTTGTTGAGACCACTGTCTTTTTCTATTAAGGCTTTCAACTGATTGGATGAGAATCACCCATTAATTACCATAATAAAGGTAATCTGCCTTACTTAAAGTCTACCGATTTAAATGTTAATTTCATTTCCAAAAATAGCCTTCTGCAGGGAGGCCTGGGTGGCTCAGTCAGTTAAATGCCTGCCTTTGGGTCAGGTCATGATCCCAGGGTCATGGGATGGAGTCCCGCAACAGGCTCCCTGCTCAATGGGGAGCCTGCTTCTCCCTCTGCCTGCAGCTCCCCACCTGCGTGTGCTCTCTCTCTGACAAATTAATAAAATCTTAAAAAAAAATACCTTCTGCAGAAATATCTAGAACAACGTTTGATCAAAAATCTGTGAACTGTGGCCTAGCCACACGGACACATAAAATTAACAATTACACTGTGGTTATAACCATCTAAAATTTGGAAAATAAAGTTATCTATCCATTTGTGATGGTTTCTCAGGATAGAGGCAATGAGGATGTAGTTTTCATCACCCCTTTTTAGGTATGTGAATTGCTAGAAAACTTTACTTTCTTTCCTATCAGCTAGAAATATCTATTTGAAAATTTTTTAAGTGACTGCAATAAAGTATTTAATTTGATTTGGTAAATATGCATAAATCATCTATTTTCACATATATTTTCATTTAAATTTCCCCTGTAACCACCTGATGAGATTATAGAATTGATACTTTTATCCACAATTTTTGAGCATTTTGCTTAATTTCTAAAGCACGGATTGAGATTTTCAAATTGCATACCTCAAAGGGCCATGTCTACCATTTGAATCTTGATTTCGTTGACATTAAAAAGGAACATGAAAGAGAGAAGTATGTAATCAGTTCCCAACCTTTCTGGGTTTAACTTATACTTCACTCTACTAAATGTGATCATTACCAACTTTTCTATCGCTAGAGTGTCGGGAAATCAAGTGAATCCACAGGAAACTGACATACTTTATCCTCAAAGAAAAAGGTTTGTTTTTCCCTTGTACTACATCTGACTGATCTTGTTCCTTTTTTTGGAATGACTAAGATCAAGAAGAGAATGGATGAAAAAGCATATTATAGTCAATGCAGGAAAGATTTAAGATATATACGACAAGTCTTAAGGTTAAGCCATTTTCAGGATAGGCAGCCAGTAAGCACAGATGACCTTAATATATTTGATGGAAATATTTCATTGGCCATAGAACATAGTCACTGCAAAAGAGTCCTTTCATTATGTAAAATATATTCTTCCCACTAAGAATGCAACAAAAGTTAAATTTAAAAAACTAAAATATCTGCATGTTGATCCTTAATAATTTAACATAGTCCTGATGTTTTACATCAGATAGATTCAGGAGAAAAGGTTAAGAAAAGGACAGGTGTTTACTAGGAAGTTAATTAACCTAATCTTAGTATGTAACTTTGAGGATTTAAAAAAAAAAAAAAAAATTGAGTGTGCCTGGAAGGGAAAGTGGGCAAGGAATGGGGAGGGAGGAGGTACTGAGAGGGCAAGACAGCAGGAAAGCAGGAAGAAAGCAAATATTCTGGCAGAACTGACCCTATACTAAGACAGCCCCTTCTTGGCAGAGCATAAAAAGACCTGTGAGGGGATCTACTTTGTACCTCCATAAAACCTGCGATAACAGAAATTACCTTTTTGTGAAATTTTTACTTTCACTTCTTGATAGCAAAAGAATAGTCTTTACATTAAACAGACTATCATTAAAAAAATGTAGAGTGACTGGCAGAGTGCCTGGAATATAGTAGATATTTAGCATATGTTTACATAAGGGAAAAGAAAATCTTCTAACATCACAATAAAAAACCTTAGCACAGACTATGACAATGTAGATAAAATATGCTTAGAAACCAAAGTCATTTCTGTGTGTGTGTGTGTATGCATATGCCACAATATATTATATATATACATAATATATATACACATTACGTTATATATCTAAAGTCACATATATGATTTTGATTTCAAATTCTAATAATATAGATCAATAACCAGAAACACACATTACTTTTCCTAAAAAAAAAAAAAAAGAAGAAGAAGAAAAGAAAAGAAACCACATGCAAGTGTAAGCTTTATCAAGAAGGTCTAGATGTTCTGGGTTCATTCTCTCCCACAGTGAAGATTTACTGAGTATTTGCATGCTGTGACTCAAATACTGTGCCAGATTCATACAATTCTTTCTCCACTGCAAAGCAGAAGCGATTCATGCAAACAAAAAGAAAAAGGAAAAAAAAAAAAAAAAGAAACTCTGCAAGTCACTAGGAGAGAACTCAACTGGTAGGAGATCGAAAAGAACATGAGCCAGACCTCAAAGGATGCCTAGTATTTGAACAGGTCAGGATTGATAAGGTCACTGCAGACAAAAGCTACCGTCAATAATCCTGATTCATACTATGGTGTGTGCTGCTCTTGCTCCGGTCAAATGCCGAAGGACTGTGAAAAGCATAGCTTTCGCTGGTCTGTTCATCTAGTCAGTTAAGAGAATAAATGTCATTCAGCATAACACTGAGCAACTCTAAGTGAAGCAGTTCCTTTATCTAAAGTCCAGAGCAATAAAATACTATGCATAATTAAGTAAACCTTATACTATGTATTCTTTTTGTGATTAAATATAAGACAATGTACATTTGTTATCTGGAGAGATCAATGATAGAATAGCTAATTACTTCCTTTAGGACCTGTCACTAATACTGTTAAATTCATTCTGTTATCATTTGCATAAATTAAAATACGTGCACTTTTGTTATACATTTACATGTTTTTCTCCAATTAAAGTGCAAGTTGCTATATTGCCTTCTTCATTTCTCCCAAACTTTTTGCTCTCATTCTCTCTAATACTGAAATTGATGAGGAACAAAAAAAATATGAAAGGTAGGGAAGATAGAAACCAAAAACAGAATACAGGACAGAGGAGGACAGACAGATGGCTGGAAAGTGCATCCGGAGACTAGAGGAGAACACTTGCTAACAGCATCAGCATTATCAAGCCTTGCATTTGTACAAAAGCAGACCAGCAAAAGAGAAAGTCCTGTAGCATCAGAAGAAAGAAAAAATCATGGATTTAAAGGAGTCTTTTTTTTGTTTTTTAAAGATTTTATTTATCTGCTTGACAGAGAGAGACACAGCAAGAGAGGGAACACAAGCGAGGGGAGTGGCAGAGGGAGAAGCAGGCTTCCCGCTGAGCGGGGCACCGAAACTGGCTCCATCCCAGGGCCCTGGGATCATGACCTGAGCCAAAGGCAGACGCTTAACAGTTGTAAGCCACCCAGGAGCCCCTAAAGGAGTCTTCCTAATGCTCTGAAAACCACGAGCAGTCCGTGGGCCTCCATGAACTCCACAGACAGCTTTTCTTTAGGCAAGGACTACCTTGCCTCCTTCATTTAAGGCTAAAGAGAATGTGTAGTTGTCAACTTTGTTGAACAGGAAACTAGATCAATCATACGTTCTTTGATAAAGGGACTACAGCGCTCTTAAACCAAAGGAAGAAATAAATCATGGGTGATAGATGTGGAAAGGGAAAGATGACAAAAGTGAAGACACACTGTGAGCACAGGAAAGACAATAATATTATAAAATGTAAACAAATCTGGTGTCTGCGTTAAAAGAATGGGACAGAGAAGCAGCACTACCGTTTATTATCTTAGGTCAAGGGATGGTAAGTGAAGATAGGTGGATAATGATGCAGGTGGAAAAGAGAATTATAGATTGTATTTCTAGATAGTTTGAACAGAGATTTTCTCCTTTCAGGTGATCAACTTAGTATAAGAAGGTATCATCAGAATACAGTGGATGCTAACAAGTAGGTTTCTAAGATTTTAGACTCCTTAGAAGTACAAGGTAGCTGTGAGTCTAGGGTTCTTGCTGCACGTAGCTAGCCTGATAAAAGTATGAACTTTCCCTTTCCGGGAGAAATTCATTCATACAATTTAAATGAACTAATTCTTATGACGTGATCCAGTATAGGGATAACATAGGACAAGAATGGCAAATCCTCACATGTGCTGCTGATCAATTAATACAGCTATCAAGAATGTTGGGTTGAGGAGGACTCTGAGGCAAGGTCTGGGCACCATGAAAAAGAGGGTTATGACTATCACAGACACAGAAGGGGCATATAACAGAAAATGGGAGTACGTGTGCAGCGAATTCACCACTCCTTTAGTTCAATGTCATTAAAGCAAGGTAACATAACCAAATAGCGTTGATGGCAAAGTTTAATTGGTACTATGAAAGGAACCACTCAAGTTACGTGTACTACTAATTAAATATACTACTGTCGCCAAAAGGCACT
>JAPYYM010004520.1:0-10032 GCA_028534135.1 Potos flavus
TGCCTGGGCTCAGGCGTGGGTCCAGGGAAGCAGGGAGCTGGTGGCTGCTGAGAGGCTCGGGATGGCTCCAGTGGGGAAACTGAGGCTCAGGGTCCCGCACTTGATCCCCTGGGCCAGAGTCAGCCATCTGGTCGCCGGTGTGCAGGATGGGAACACTCTACCCTGACTCCCAGGGCCGGAGCCAAGAGCACAGGAGGAGCAGGTCGGCATTCCGTGAGCGCCGCAGCTCTTTACGACCGGACGGTCATCACTAGGGGCACCTGGGACACCCACCCCGCCCGTCCCTTCCCAGGTGACAGGGAATGGCCATGCGCGTGCACGGGCCTAGGCGGACACCCCCGGGCCTCCCAAGTGGGTGCTCAGTAGGCATGAAAATAACGTGCCCTCCACGCACGCGTTCTCACGGTGTTCCGTGTGCAGCTCACCGGCTGGGGTGAGCCTCGCGCTGAAAGCACTGATTTCCCCACCGCCTCCCTTTTTAACCTAGAAGATACTTCCTGGTCATGTCAGTGGCTGAGACGGAGGCCTCCGGGTCCAGGCCCTGGCCCAGCAGGAGGCGGGCGTCCACAAGCACCAGCCGAGACCCTCTGTGACCGAGACCCTCCGAGATGCGGCAGGCTCACTGTGGTCTGGGTTTCCTGGGAGCAGAACGGTCCTGCTTCGGCGACACCGCCCTCGCTGCCCCCACGTGGGCCTCAGTTCACTGGGGCAAACGTTCCTTTTCCAAATGATCCCCGAAGTAGGATCCGTCCTCGCACATCCCCCAGGTGGCCCCCAGGGGCAGCGGCACCCAGGACTCAGCCAGAGAATGGAGGCAGGCGGGGCGCCCAGGACAGCGCTTACTCCGCCTTCGACACACACGGTGTGGTCCTCACGGTCCTGGAGACTAAAAAAGGCTGGAAAAAATCACCCGTAGGACATGCCAGGACCAACCTGGGGCCCTGGAGGCGTCCGCCCTGTCTCTGTGCTGGCTCCCTTTCCAGCCCCGCTCAGCGAAACCCGGGGCGTGTCCTCCACCCCCCCGGTCGGAGGTCATGGCCACAGAGAGGCCTTCAGAGGGAGGCAGGGCAGCCGGGGGGCCTCGGCCTCCTGTCCAGACCAGCAGCCTCGCTCCGTGCTCCGCATTTGCCTCTTTAATGATTAGCCTGGAAAGTGCCAGCCGCTGCTGGCCTCAGCGCAGCCTCCCCAGCATAAAATATTCATCAAGAAAAACTCCAAACAGCAACGCTGCCTTCCGTGTCAGCCGGGCCCTGGGGATGGAAGCCTAAAATAGGCAGGAGGTAGAATTGCTGACAATGGGGGGCGGGGAGGGGAGGAGGGCTGAGCGCCCCCCACAGGCACTGGCACGCCGACAGCATGGAGCCCGTGCGTGCTTGGGGAGACAGACGGTGTCACATCGGCGGTCCTCAAGGGAGTGCGCGCACAGGCTGAGCCAAAACCCCTCTCTGGGGAGCTGCCCACCCTCCCTGCCAGAGGCTGGGCCCCAGGCCACCTCCGTGAAGAATCAAAGACCATCTTTAATCAGCAAGCAGGAACAGCCTGGAACAACGTGCGGCCGGCCGGCAGGAAGACACAGCCATCGCTAACGGCTGGCCCCTCAAACCTAGGGATTCGGCCGCTGTCCCCTTCATTCAGGCGGGTGTCTTGCCCCCCCTGCCGGGCACTAGCACCCCTTCTTCTGGGCTGGCCCTCCACCTGTGGCCCACGTCACGGGGTTCTAGAAAGAGCACGGGCACATAGACTGGCCCAGACCCAGGAGTGCTTTAGGCCTCGTGAAGGTCGTGGGTACCCCCACCAAGGGCTCCTGGCCCGCAGGCACTGTCCATGGGAGGCCGGACGCCTCCCGGCTGCAGCACCGGTCTCCCCAGCGGGCTGAGTTCTGGGGTGCATGCAGGCCGGGGGCAGCGGGGGGCAGCTCACAGCAGCTGCCGGGCTCCTGGGCGGGCGAGCCTACAGCTCCGCTACGGCGAGCACTTCGGACCTTGCCAGAAAACTCTGTCAATTCACATTTACTCAGAATGAGCCTTTGCAAAGGTTTGACTCCTTGGCTAGGCCTACCCTCATACTCATTTGGGGAGCCCTGCAGGCCCCTGAACCCCCTCAGCTGGCAGCAGAGGAAAGGCCCCGTGTGGTCAGAGGCTGGGTCTCGGGCCTGGGCCCGGCCAGGATCAGCTGGGCGGCCTCGGGTGTCTTCCTGCCCCCTCCTTTCCCCTTTCAGGTGGCCGGCTCCAGGCCCCAAACCTCTTGAGTCCCTGGTTTCTCGGACCCAGATAGTCTCTGGGAAATGACTCCCCTGCCCCCAACACCAGGCCCCACTCGAACACAGCCCTGTCCGCGAGGTCCTCCTTGGAAGGACCCTCCTTAGGCAGCAACAACTCTCCCAGGGAATGCCAATCCCACCCCTGCTTCTCCCCTCGGACCCTCCCCAGCATCTCACACGGTCCGTCGTCCCTACTTGCTTACTGGCTCCCTCCAGGAGGGCGGCAGCTCCAGCGGGAGGGCTCCGGAAAGCATGGGAACAGCGGCGGATGAGCGTGGCACTCCCAGAGCCCTCCCCCACCCTCTGCGGCAGGCACTACACTACGGCCGCCCACCTGGTGCAGATGAGGAAACAGAGGCACACCCGACAAGAGCGAGCCTGGGACCACACAGCCAGTGCGCCAGCGCCCTGACCAGACTGCAGGCAGCAGGACGCCCACAGCCACGTGTGCCCCGACAGTACGCACGCGTCCACGACAGTGGAGTGGGGGCGGTCCCTGGGGCGCTCAGGGACCTGCAGTTGCCGACTGTCCAGCAGCAGGACACTGAGCGGCGCAGGGGAGGAATGTGGCTGGAGAGGCCAGCAAGCCCACGAGCCACCCACAGGCATGTTCCTGAGCCCCACTCTGTGCCGGGCATCTTGGATCACACGACGGGCCGGATGCACCACAGGATCTGAGACGGTGCCGGGAGATAGGGTGGGGACAGGAGAGTCGCTGGGCAGTGGGAGGGGTCAGGCTTTATCTCGAGTGTGGAGGGAAGGCCATCTGAGGATGAGCTAGCTGAGAAACAAGGAAAGAAGCTGGCTCCGCGAGGGTCTGAGGGAAGGCGTCCAGGCAGAGAGACAGCGTGTGCAAAGGCCCTGAGGCTGAGACCAGAGAAGCCAGCTTTGCTGGACCCTGTGCTGAGGGCGCCAAGGCTGCTGAGCAGATTAGGTGGAAGAGGGAGAAAACCGGATTCGGTTTTAACAAGCTCCCTCGGCTCCAGTGTGGCGTCGGGTGGACGGCAGCAGGCACGGGGCCGTGCCGCTCGGGGCTGAGCAGGGACCCAGGCAGCCATGGGGCCTAGGGGCAGTGGGTGTGTGGGGGGACTGAGCAGGAGAGGGGATGGAGGAACCAGGCACATACCCGGGCTCACTGAGAGAAGGAACCTGTGAGGACCAGTGGGATTTTCTGGGGAAAGATACTGAGTTCAGTTCAGGACAGATCACGTTTGAGATGCGTGCTGAGACCCTGCGGGGGAGAGGCAGAGCTGGCCAAGCCGATCGGGGCCTGAGCAGTGACCACAGAACAATGCTCGCGGCACGAGGCCTGGACCCAACCACCCAAGGAGGAGGGAAGGGCATGGCGGGCACCCGTCGGGGCCTGGTGTTTCGGGGGTCACGGATTGACCATCTGGACACTGCGGTTCTGTGCCGAGGGAGCACAGGCTCCACCGAGGCCTGGTGCATCGCGCCGGGCCAGCGAGGCAAAGACGCAGAGTGTCCTTGGATCCCACCACGCTGCTGGAGCCCGGAGGCTGACGACAACAGGGAGGTCAGCATTTGGGATGGGGCACCGTGACAATACGGGAGATGGGACAAGTGTCCAGGAGAGTAGTGGGGAAAGCCTGTGTTTGAGGACCACAAGAAGCAGGCAAGGCTCTGGAAGAAGTGGCCCAAGACCCAGAGACACGAAGCCGCAAAGGTCAAGGCCCGAGGTGGTCAGGGGGAACACACGTGCATCAGCCCAGGGGACAGGGTGGGGACGGAGGCCATCCTGCCAAGGCCGCGGGGCTGCGGGTCAGAGCGAGGGGCAGCATGTGGGACGCACACCCCTAGTCCCCATGCTCGGGCAAGGCGAGTTGGAGGGCTGTGTGGGGCTCCCCGCCTGGAGGGGTGCGGGTGGGGGCACCGCTCTGACAGAGGGGCTGTGGGGCCGGGGGAAGCGGCACCTGGGAGAGAAGCATGTCTAGGACACGTTTGCGGTGCCCGCTCCTCCTGCAGGAGGTTCAGGCTCTCCCTGGGGCGTACCTGCAGCGGGAGGGGCCGGGGGCCACAAGGTGCCAGGCGCCCGAGAGAAGCACCCCAGCCCTGGGCACTCTGCCTGCTCACCCTCACCCCACAGAAGGCGGGGAGCCCCGACTGCGGCCCCAGGAGAGCTGCCTCTAGCGACAGATGTGCGGTCCGGCTCGGGGAGCAATCAGGAGCGGCCTGAGCCGCCAAGTCGTGCACTGGACCCGACCCCAGGCTCCCAGGACGGGGCGTACGGCCCTCCACAGGGGCCTCGGCTTTGTTGGCCCGAGGGGTCCTTGCCGGGTGACGAGGAGCCAGCGGCGGGGGCCCTGCTCCCCGGGCTGGGGCGGCGCTGGCTGTGGGGGGCAGCAGGGGACTCGCTGCTAGGTGTCTGCGTGTGGTCCCGGTAGGACACCTCTGTGACCAGCACTGGCAAAGGATGCGTGAGGCTCCCGGTAAAACCATCACCGGCCGCAAGGGAGACCTGCAGGCAGTGTGAGTGCGTTCCTTCCACAGTTCCTGAGGGCCTCCCAGCCCAGCACCCTCACTGCCCACCCCCTTCCCCATCCCCCACTTTGAACCTCGGCTGCCTCTGGCTCCCTGACTCTCCCCGACTCTCCCCACGTCCAGCACTCGCCAGATGGCTGGGATTCCAGCTCCAGGACCCTTCGACCCTGCAGTGGCAGCAGCCCACGTGGGCGGCTGTGTGGCCAGACACCTGCCCCCCCAGCACACTCAGGGCAGAGCCCGGCCAGGCGGCCGTGGCGGGGAAGGACCCTGGGTCCCTGAGGCCCAGCCCCGTGCTGTCGGGGTCTGGCTCAGTCCCCACGAGGCAGGACACTCAGGCCAAGGCTCCTTGAGAACCCAGCCCTCGGGAGGGTCCTCAGCCCCATTTTAGCTTTAACAGCCAGCACCGGGAGCCCCTGGGCCCCGCGCTCACCCTCGAGAGAGAAACCCCAGAGCGAGGCGCTGGCAAGGAGGGCTCTCCTGTCCGGTGGGCCCGGTGTGACCTCACAGTCCACAGGGGGAGGCCCTCACGTTTGAGGGGCAGTGCGCCAAGCTCGCTGGGCCAGGGCGCAGCCGGGCTGGGGCCCTGCGCCCCCGGAATGGGCTCCCGGGACTCGGTCTCTCCCGGGAGCCGCGGGAGTGTGGCCCGGCAGGGCGGGGGCTCACTCACCACGAGCTGGGGCACCGGCAGCGACTTGCCCTCCTGGCTCAGGGACACGTAGGTGAAGAAGGCGCTGGCAGCCCGGTAGCGCTTCTGCGAGTTGTCCACCACGGGGTCGGCGTCCACCAGGACCTCGATCTCCATGGACTTATTGCTCGTGAAGGTCATGCGGCCAGAGATGGTAATGACGCAGCCTGCGGAGCACGCACAGCGGGTGAGCGGGGGCCGCCCACGGAGGGGCTGGGGGGGGGCACAGGCAGCGGTGTCACCGAGGGCGTTAGAAGACACCGGGTTAGGCAGCATCCAACAGCTACGAGGACGTGGAAACGACGCACTCTCACCTGCCTCGGGAGCAGGTGTTTGCTTTCAGCGTTTACGTGAACATTCGGAGCGGCGGCCGTCACCTGGGCCTGCCTCCCGGGAGGAGCGGCCCCCAACCTGCTCTCAGGAGGCTGCGGGGTGAGCTGGCTCTGTCCCTCTGAAGTCCCATCCAGGCCACGCCAGCCCACAGCGTCCACCCCGTGACCTGACTTGTGCCCAGGACCCTCCCAGCTCCCTGGCTCTCATTCCCGATGCTGGTCCGACGGCAGCCTTGGGTGCTTGGCAGGGCCGGGGGTCTGGGTAACCCTGGAGCCACGTCCTCCCACCCTTGTGCCCTGGCGAAACTGCGTCTGTGTCGTCAGGCCCTCCCTCTGCGGCAGGCTTGCTCACGGGACCAGAGCTCTCCTCGGAGCTGCGGCCCCTGCCCCACCTGACCTTGGTCCGAGTCCCCAGGCGCTCACCACCTGCCTAGACCAGCATGGTTCCCCTTGTTGATCATGACGCAGAGTCCTACGTTCCCACAACACTGTCCCAGGTGTCCCCTCCCTCTCAACCTCAACCCAACCTCCCTGTACTCCCTGTGCCCCTTGGGTCGGGACTATCCACCCCGGCAGCTGCTTCCCAACCTAGAGCGGCCCCCCGCACCTCCCCATTCACGGGCTCTCGCCTGCCATCCAGCCTTGGCCCTTCCTCGCCCTTGCTCCCTTCCCGTCACGGAGCCGTGTTTCCCTATACACGGACTTGACTTGCCTCCCAGGGTAACTATGGGGAAGACACGAGATGAGCCAGGTGCTAACACGGTGCCCAGTGGCAGAAGGTGCTCAGCACGGTCATCATTACGGCCGATGGGGTGGTTCTGGACCACGAGGCAACACCCAGCCTCAGGACTTCCAGGGGGAGGGGCTGACGCCCAGCTGCGCCCCCGAGTGCCCAGAACAGCTCCCCCATCCCCCGCCCCCAGCATGGCCTCGTTCCGGGCTGGGTTCAAGGCGATCCCTGCCCAAGTCTGGCACAGGATGCTGAGACCCGCTCCCCGGAACCAGGTGAGCTGTGGGGACCTTTTAACGACCCTGGGAGCCCTGATGTCCGAGCTGCAAGGAGACAGTGCCACCAGACACGTTTAAAGACCCAGGAGGACAGAAAGTGAAGACAGCGTGAGGACTGTTAGGGGTGAGTGGGCAGGCCAGAAGCAGGGGCGGTTATTCCATGTTACAGAGCTCTAGAACGTTCCATGCCACATTCACTTTCATACTTACAGGGAGGGCTGCGAGTCCTGCACAGCCACTTCCGGGAGGGAAGGAAGGCCACGTGGTCAGTGCCGGTAGCATTCTGGGAGCTCTAAGAGCACAGAGTCACAAACGAAGCACCCAGCATACACCTGTGGCTGGGCTGAGAGCAGGGTCAGCAGGGAGTCCTGCTGCCCTGTGAGGCTCTGCCTCCGTGACCCACAGGGCAGGCCCCTCACAGGCTCACCCGGCTCTGTCCCAGTCAGTACACGCAGCTCTGCACCTGGAGCCAGACGGGGACGTGCAAATGCATCTCCCTGCGTCCTTCCCATCATCATGTCCCTTCTACCCCCGGAGGACCTGTGATTGCCACCAGGGCTCTCCTGAGAGGAAGAGAACACACAGCATGCAGACTCAACCTGCCCACTGCCCGTGACCGCCGCTCCTACCTCACGAGGCCAGGGGGCAATGGGGGCAGGGGCTCATTCCGTCCCAGGTATGGGGCAGAACCGCAGGGAGGGCGTGCCGGGCCTACCCCAACCCTTGCCTGGGACACTGGGACACCACGTGGGACAGGGCAGGACCGCAGCCAGGGGCCGGCTTGTGTTCGCGTTCACCCCCGTTTCCCCGAGGAACTGCAGACCAGGGAGCGGGACCTGCGGGGCATGGCAGGTGGGGGACAGCGGAGGCGGAGGGATCCAAAGGACCGAGACTGCCTGGGGACTTTTCCACCAGGTCACGCGTCCAAATCCACGCGGAGGATGGCTTGTTTATTTAAAAGACGAGGCGTGAACCAGCTCAAGGGGGAAAACAGCCCCCGTCACCGGCGCTAGGGGCCACAAGCCCACCAGGACAGGCTCAGGGTGTCAGGCCACTCTCCGGCCGGGGGGTGGGGGAGGCCGGGTGGGGGGGACCGAGTTCTCCTCTGAGCTGCTAAAGTGGGAAGCGACAGCCATTCCCCATCGAGTGTCTCCATGAAAGGCAGGCTCCCAGAGGGGCCCCGGGATGGCCCGCAGTCCCCCCGGGTGACAGGGCTCTGAGGAGGGCCTCGGGGTCCACAGGCTGTGGGGTGCACCGGGCAGGCGGCCAGCCAGGACCCACACCGTGCTTTGGCTTCCTCACCGGCAAACAGGCACAGGAGTAGCTCCGGGAGGTCGTGAGCCTCCAAATGTGGCCACGTGGAGGTCACTTGTCTACACTGATTGTGTCACGTGGACGTTAAGCCCAGGACCGAAATTTCTGGTAAGGTCTGAGTGCCCTTCTGCTTAACAGCCCTCCAGGAAAAGCCCCCTTAAGCTGAGAGTGAGCCCACACAACGCTCTTGGGGTCTTCGGGTGGAGACTCGCGCCAACACGGTAATAAGAACTAACGTTGAAAACGAATCACATTTTCCTCTTCTGCAGCGGGCGCGTATACGCAGGCCAGGAGCCTGCTTCTAACGCTGTCTAAATGACTCAGAAGGGCTACTGCATTCGCGAGGGAGATTTTATGTTTTCAGCTTGTGAGGAACACAGGGTAGCAAAGCATTAGAAACCCTGCCCTTTCTCTCTGGGTCCCAGGAGATCAGCAACTGTGCCAGGTTGGAAGCCGAGACATGACCACAGCGGTTGTGGTCCCTGCACGCGGAGGCCGGGGCCACAGCTCAGCTCGCCCAGCACGTGAGCGTGGTCTGAGAGGCCGGGACTCAGGACTCCAGGACATAAGGTACCCTCTGGACCCAAGTTCCAGTGCCAGCTCTCTGTAAGAGGCCGAGACTCGCCAGGAAGCTCACCACCCCTGCGGCCTTGCTGCGGAGCCCCCGGGCCTCAGCGGTGCCGGGTATCAGCAGCTGAGGGAGGGGCTTGGGGCAGACTGAGGGGTACCTCCTCTCACGCCTCCCTGAAACCCGCCAGGGCTGAGCTCCTTCTTGCTCTCCTGTGCTCTCTGCTAGGGTCCTGTCTACAGAGCTTTTAGGAGAAGGCACAAGGCAGGGAAGAGGCAGAGCTCAGAATCGGTCCGGAGCCCTACCCTCCTCTGTGTCAAGTGGAATTAACGGACCACGATGGCAGGGGGAGCAACAGCCCCCAAAGCTGTCCACGTCCTAAGCCCCTGCCCTGAGAATTATGTGGCCTTGCGTGGCAAAGGGGCTTTACAGACGTGGTTATAACGGGGCAACAGCCAGGATTATCCACGTGGGCCCAACATCGTCACGAGGGTCAGAGAGACACCATACTGCCGACTTTGGAGATGGAGGAGGGGCCGCAAGCCGAGGAAGGCAGGCGGCCTCTAGAAGGTGGAACAGGCAAGCAGTGAATCTCTCCCAGAGTCTCCAAAACGGCACCCCGACTTTAGCCCAGTGAGACCCAGGTCAGACTTCCGACCTCCAGAACTGAGACAGCAAATCCGTGTCGTTTCAGCCATTATGTTTTCAGTAAATTGTCACGGCAGCCCTAGAAAATCAATACCACTACTTGGGTAGATGCAGCGCTGGGTGATTTTAACGTAGTCCCATTTTTCGGGACTGCGGCCGACACTACATCGTAAGTAATTATAAAATCGGGAGCACACTACTTTATAAAACTTTATGTGGTTTTATCATACGTTTCTACCGCTTCATGGGAGGGACTCTGACAATACGAGGAATCTGGAAACTTGATGAAGCTCCAGGTAAGAATGAACGAATCCCAAAGGCAACTGGGTCAGGTCCTGGCCTGGCGGGTTTCCAATGGGAAGGATGGTCGGTGGTTCACTGTTCAGTCAAGGGCCAGGGAAGTCAAAACTTGCAGTTCTCTTGCCACAAAGTATCCGACCGAAATGAAGGGACGCCACTGTCGTATTTCGTAAGCTCCGTCAGTCTCCCATCTGTTGGTTCCAACCACTGGATGCCTAACTGAATTGGGGAGCTGGAGCTTCTGTAATTCCTCTTGTGAATTCCAGAAAAAAGCAGAGCCCCCCCGAGCACCAGCAAGAAGCCGCGAAGCAGGCCTGTTTGGTGAACCCCAACTGGACCCCCGAGGTCTGAGCAGGCTGCCCCTGCAGCCTCGAGGGAAGGCTCCGTGCCCAGTGCTGCAGGGAGCTGGGTGGTG
>JAPYYM010004521.1:0-10032 GCA_028534135.1 Potos flavus
GCCGCTGAGAAGGGACCCCGGAGGTCATGCATCTGGGGCGTCTCATTCCCCACACTGACGGTGGCTCCGGCTCCGCTCTGGGCTCCCGCCCCACGTCTCCCAGAAGGTCTCCTGTGCCGCTCACGCCTCCCACGGCCCCGGCACCTGTCCCCGTTCCCCAGGTGTCCACAAGCCCCACTGTTCTCTGCTTCCGTCCTGAACCACTCTTAGTCCTGTGTTTCTCTCAAGCCAGTGTTCCAGTGTGTGGACCCCCACCTCACCCTGGGGTAGAAGGCAGGAGCCACGGGAAAGACGTGGAGCACAGGACTCGAGTGTGTCCTAGCCCACCTCGGAAGTTGTTTGAGACCCTGAGTGGACCCGAGGATCTGCTGACAGTCTCACCTGTGCCCGAAGAAGCCCCCTGCTGAAGGCTGCTTGGCGCTTTGAGTGACAAACTAAGATACCGTTTGTTTGTAAGCAGGAGAGCTCGTAGAAACTACGGACCTCCAACCTCAAGAGACACAGGATGTCACTTCCCGTGGGCAGTTGGAAGGCGGGGACAGCTGACCTCCTCATGCCCAGCGTCTGTGCGGGTCCTGGCACACAGTAGGACCTCAACAAACGCACACTGACAGGCTGATGAGACGCCCGCATAAACACAGCTCAGCTTCTCCGAGGGTGCGTGAAGATGTAACGTCACCGTAACTTCCCCTCGTCCTCCCGCCGGGCCAGGTCACCCACCTGACCACGTGGTTGCTCTGAGATGGAGCGACCTCTGTCCCTGGACGAGGCCAGTGAAGTCTACCTCAGCCTTTGATCTGGTAACTTTCTGATCCCATCTATGCCACGATCTCTTTTCATCTTTTTTTTTTTTTTAAGATTTTATTTATTCGACACAGAGAGAGAGATCACAAGCAGGCAGAGTGGCAGGCAGAGAGAGAGGGGGAAGCAGGCTCCCCGCTGAGCAGAGAGCCCGATGCGGGGCTCGATCCCAGGACCCTGAGATCATGACCTGAGCCGAAGGCAGAGGCTTTAACCCACTGAGCCACCCGGGCGCCCCACAATGGATGTGTTTAAGGTAGTGAAAACTCTCACAGTCAGGGAATCCACAGAGAACAGGAAAAGGAAAAAGGTGGCCAGAGCACACTTCAGTGGCCACCCGAATGCGTTAGAAGTGCCCCCGCCCCGGCCTGGGAAGCAGCACGACCCGAACTCTGCCCCGAGCCTGGTCTGTGAGCACCAAAGCCCCGGGAGCCCAGATCTTTGTTCCTCCTGCCGTGCTTGGCGAAGAGGAAGAGGAACCCGCAGCGCAGAGCCGGTGCCCTCTTGCCTGAGCACGCCGAGGGGGAAGTGGGAGTCACTTCTCTCCGCAGAGCAGGTGAGGGACCACCCGTGAACAGCAGCCTCGTGTCGCGGTGACGAGCAGAGTGAAGGGCAAGAACTCAAGGACTCCCCTGCGAGAGCCTGTAAATTCTCGGGGACTCAGCACGCCTCTGGGCTGTGCGAGATGCCCAGGGAAAGTGGGGGTTTGAAAATAAATTCTCGATGGCATGGAACCCCCAACGAGGGGCTCGCGATCAGGGTCAAGAAGTCCGCGTGGGCGCCGGCTTGGCCCCCGGGGCATTCCGAGGCCTGTGGAAACGTGGAGTTATTGCAGACACTCCTCCGCCAGCCGTATCCTGCACCGCCCCAGACCCTCAGGTCCCAGCGCCTCCAGGGGGCTCTTGTGAGGGATGCAGGAGGGGATGTAAGGAACGCTCGGTGGGGCAGCCTGACGTCTTGGGATCAGAGAACGTTGGTGGTAGGGAGGCAGCTTTAGCACAGAGCTGGTAACATCCCCCTTCTCACTGCCAAGACACAAAACTGGTCCACAGGGGGTAAAAGAAATCTTTTAGAAACACAGGTCTAACCCCTTCCGTGGCCTGTGCTCCGGTCGCTCAAAGCGGATTGAGGGCTTTGCAGAGCTGGGTCGGTGGCGGTGGGACGCACCCTCAGGTCACATGGGACGTGTCATGCGCTCCCAGGTCCCCCACTCATCTCATCTCATCTCATCTCATCTCATCTCGGTCTTCAGCAGGACGCTGCTCAGAAACCTCGTTGCTTAGGGGAGCAACCAGAAGTCCACTAGGGGAGACTATCTCTCAAAGACAAACACTAAAAAGAAAAGGTTAATCCGGGTGGCTCAGTCGGTTAAGCATCTGCCTTCAGCTCAGATCATGATCTTGGGGTCCTGGGATTGAGTCCTGCATCAGACTCCTTGCTCAGCGGGGAGTCTGCTTCTCCCTCTGCCTCTGCTGCTCCCCCTGCTTGTGATTTCTCTCTCTCTCTGTCTCTCTCTCTCTCTCTCTGTCAAATAAATAAGATCTTTACAAAGAAAAAAAAGGAAAGATTAATCTCATTGATGAGAGGAAGATCGGGAACCTTCCAAAGGTGTAAACAAGCCAGGGGACTGCCAGCAGGTGGGCAGATAAACAAAACGTGATCCATACATACGCAGAATAGTCCTCGGCCCTCAAAAGGAATGAAAATCTCATACACGTGTCCAGGGAAGATCTCTGGAAGGGATGCGAGTGGAATCAGTGCCTCACCCAGCCAGACGAGAATGAATGATGCAAGGAATACTAAACAGAAGAAGATCATGTTTTGAGCACGGACTGGTCACGCATGCTTGAACCTGACTGTGAAAGTAATTCTGCAAGATGAGGGAACGGGCAACGATGGGCATGTGTTCCCCGAGGCCCCACAGGGACCGTGTGCGGGAGCGGGGTCCTCAGAACTAGGCGGTGGTCGCCGCGTCCCTGCCTTCTCTCTGCACACAGACAGGTGCGTCTTCCCAAGGCGGGGCCCTGGCGTTGGGGGCGCTCCGGGGAGGAGCCTGAGGTCTCGGGATCCGAGAACCATGGTGGTAATAGGAAGCCGAGTGCAGAGGGCCACGCGGAGGTGAGTCCTTGTCCCCTGAGGTTCTGTGGATATGAGCTGTGTTGGTTTCTGGAAACCCGTTCATTCCGAGGTACAATTCTAGTTCCGTAACTGGGGACGTTCTCGACCGCTCCTCTCTACGTCCTCAGGCTTCTTCCAGCCCAGAGTCCCCCGTGTGTGTGTCCCTTTTAATTTAATGTCATGGCTGAGTGGAAACGCTTTTGTCACCAAGAAAGCCTCCTTGAGGCTAGTCTCTGATATATGCGGATTGTGGCTAATTGCCCTTATTTTAAGATATTATTTATTTGTCAGCGAGCGAGCACAAGCAGGGGGAGCAGCAGGCAGAAGGAGAAGCAGACTCCTGGCTGAGCAAGGAGCCCGAGGCAGGACTCGATCCCAGGACGCTGGGATCATGACCTGAGCTGAAGGCAGAGGCTTAACCGATGAGCCACCCAGGCACCCCGTGGTTAATTGCCTTTATAGCAAAGAACTAGCAGGTCTCAGGCTCAGCAGCTTGACGAGGACCAGTGTGTAGAGTTACAATATCCTAACATTGTTTCCTTATTGTTGCATTTACTTTATAATTCTTGTATTTGACCTGGATTTCTATTCAGAGTAGGGAGAGTTTGTATAGTAAGCACTTTGCTTTAAGCACAAAAGGCCGACTCTATATGAAAAACAAAACCCATTCAGCCAATAAGGTACAGGTAGCAATGGCATTCAGCAGAAGTCATGAATTTGGAACAAGCGTAACTGAGATTTCTAAAGCATCGGTTTAGAGGTAACCTGTGCACTGCACTCAGTGAGATTTCTGATACCTAGTATGTGCTCGATAAACCCAAGTCGATGTTACATTTTCTCTTCCCATCCTCAGTCCAAACCTCATACCAATTCTGTTGTTTTTTAGGGTCCCAACATGGTGCCCCGGGACACTTACTGAGACAGAGGAGTGTCACTAGCTTAGAGATCAGCCTCTCCGATGCCTTGCTGGGGTTGTGCCATCCGCAGGTGGGCGAGGAATGGGGGTGGCCACAGCCTTGCCCTGTATTGAGCGTGGGGAGTAACGATTTTTCTGACTTTTCACTTCGTCCTTCCACGCTGCGTTCTGAAAACGTTGTTGGTGCTGCTGATTGCAACATATTCCTTACACACTGAGCTTCAGGGACTCGGCTCCCAGAAAGTCCTCCTCTGTCTCAGATGTCAGGGGTCAAATGTGCGACCCACATCGAGTGCCTGAGGCTTGCACCTGGAGGGCTCCTCAGAGGAGATGAAGGTACTTCATTGTCGAGATTATTGGAAGATCCTGGACAGAAACTCAGGTTGCTAGACATTGCCCACTGTCTTTTGTTATTGTTGTTGTTGAAGATTTTATTTACTTATTTGAGACAGAGAGTGTGATAGAGAGTGTGAGCAGGGGGAGGGGCAGAAGAAGAAGGAGAAGCAGGCTCCCTGCTGAGCAGGGAGCCTGATGTGGGCTCGATTGCAGGACCCTGGGATCATGACCTGAGCCGAAGGCAGAGGCTTCTGCCTTCCCGACTGAACCACTCAGGTGCCCCAACATTGCCCACTGTCTTAAGAGCTAAGGACTACAGCCAAATAGTTCCTTTTTTTTCTCTTCTTTTCTTTTTTCTTTTCTTTTCTTTTCCTTTCCTTCCTTCCTTTCTTTCTTTCCTTCTTTCTTTCTTTCTTGCCTTCTTTCCTTCCTTCTTTCTTTCTTTCCTTCTTTCTTTCTTTCTTTCTTTCTTTCTTCTGTCTGCCCATCATGGGTCTCAAACTCACAACCCTGAGATCAGGAGTCGCATGCTTTACCGACTGGGCCATCCAGGCGCCCCACCAAATAGTTCTTTTACTAACTATGTCATTGAGGTTCAGTTACTCAAGCAGGCTTGTATAACCCAAATACTGTGTGTTTTAGGAGAAGACTACAAGAGCGCAGCTGTCTAGCATTAAAATGAGAGTGTGTACCCCAGGCAAAAAGGATCTCCCTCCTTCCACACAACTTCCTACATGGACTCTCTCTCTTGAGTCAAGAGTCACTAGCAAAGCCCCTCAGAACCGGGAAACCCAACAGGTCCCTGGCTGGGGTTTCTTATTCCGTGGCGGGCATGTTGCCCGTCTCAGCCGCAGAGCCCTCTGGAGGGTCTCGCGGGAGCTGGAGTCAATCATCATGCCCACGATTACCAGTAAATCACGCTGAGAGGCTGGCACAGAGCTCTCCAGGACTGTTGGACCCAAGGTTAGAGAGCAACACTACTGACAGTAGGTTTCAGTCCATGAGCAGAGGTCGGCGTCGTGGGGTACGTTTTTGTGTCAGCAGAAGAGCGCAGACTGATTCCTGCTGGAATGACCCTCACAGCACCATGCTCGAATAACCACCATGCATGGGCATGGCGCCAAGTCCTTCAGGATTGGTAGTGACTTTTGTGAAGCCACGGTCTCCGTACCCCCAAATCATTTTTGTCTCCTGGAAAAGCTGTGTGTGACCCACAGGCTCTTACGTAGCCCGGAAACGAAATTATCAGAAGCTCTGAAATGACAGCTTTCCATTCTTTTCTTTTTCCCCCGCCCTCACTGTGTCTCTAGGTAAGGAAAGGGTGTCTCTGCCACTAAAAAATGTAAATCTCCATTTACCTCCATTCTGACGAACTTGCTGAGTTCACGATGCAGGTGAACTAGTGTGCTTCCCGCCAAATCGTGTTCGGTAAAACTCAGGTGGCAGGGACAAATTAAGTGGAAATGTGTAAAGTGAGGGGCAGCAGGGCAGGTTCCCTGGTGCAAAGACGTAGAGGTGGGAGAAGCAGGTGCAGGAGTTGGAACCCAGCTTTCTGGAACCCAGAAAGCCGTCTGAAGCTCCCCCAGTGGTGGCGAAGGTGTCTCCTTGTCTCAGGTTCATTGTGCGGAAGGACGCACGTGAGGGTGTCGCCATTTTAGTTGTCTGCTGTTGTGAAACAGCTTTAACCACCAATGCAGTGGCTTGAGCGACACACCTTCACGATCTCGTAGTTTCTGGGGCCAGGAACCCAAGCACTGTGAGCAGGATCCTCCGTGGGCTGCAGCCACCATGTCAGCCGGGGCTGGGGTCTAATCCGAAAGTTCAGCCGGGGAAGGATCCACTCCTGAGCTGCAGTGCGATTCTGACAACCCACCTGGAGTTAGCACAGATGTCACGGGCCGAGGGTGCGGTGCCCACAAGCCCGTCCCCACTGCAGACACCTGCTGCAGGCTTAGGGGTTCCTGAGTCACCATCGGTCCAAACCAATGTCCTAAAATATTAGAGGGTCCTGTTACTCCCGTGAGGTTCGTTAACGTGCTAGAACCACTCGAAGAATTCAGGAAAGCACTGCACTTACGGTAATAGTTTTTATGATAAAAGATACAAATCAAGACCACCCAGATGAAGAGACACACAGGGGGGCGTCTGGGAGGACCCCCAAAGCAAAGCTTCCAATATTCTCAGGATGCATCACCAACCAGGAGGCTCCCCGCATGTCCAGAAATTTCATCGGGATTTCCTCAGATAAGTGTGATTGATTGAAATCGTTGCCCACAGGCCCGACTCTGTCTCCAGCCCCTCTCACCCGCAGAGGTCAAGGCTGTGACCCTGTAATCACGTGGTCAGTCTTTCTGGCATCACCAGCCCTCATTCTGGGTGATCTCGCTGACACAAACCCAGGTGTGGTACAGAGCACCCACCGTGAATAACAAAGATGCTTCTGTTACGTGAGAGATTCCAAGCACTTAGAGATTACCTCCCGAGAAGCAAGGACAAAGACCAAATTCTCTATTATACGACACAAGCCCACATGCTTGTTGGCAGGAGTCAATTCCTTACTGGCTGGAGACTATTCTCGGTTCCTGGCCAACGGGGCTTCTCCAAAATGGGGAGCTCCCCTCATCGCACAAGCGCACAGCCCTAGAAGGCGGAAAGAGCCTGCTGTCGGGATGGCAGTCGCATTCTTCATCAACACGACTACTGAAGTGACATCCCGTGTCCTTTGCTATATTCTATAGGGTAGGAGCAAGTCTCCAAAACCAGGGGAGGGCAAGTCTCCAAAACCGGGGGAGGGGATCACACAGGGGCACGAATACCAGGAGCGAGGATAGTTGAAGGTCACGGGCCACAATGAAGGCTCGTGCAAGCCCACAAACCTGCGTAGGGTCATGGGGTCAGTTCTGGGGAGCGAAGGGAGTGGGAGCGGAAGAGGGGTAGTCAAGAAAGGCACTGAGCACTTGTCAGGAAGGAAGCAGGAAGTGGGGCAAGCCCTCTGGAAAACTGTTGAGAAGTGTCTAATGAAATGGAGTGCACACCTGTCCCCTGACCCAGCCGCCCTGCTATTTATAATCCAGGGAAAGGCCTGCGTATGTGCCCGTGTCTATGAAGACATCGCCGAGAGCGTTCATGCAAGGTGACCCACAGGAGCCTCAGCCTGGAAACAACCCAAACGTGCTCCCAGTGCGGCCTGAACATGCCATGGAGTGACCCTCCGCGGTCCGAAGGGAAGAAGGTGCGGTACGAGCCACTACATCTGGGACGAAGCTCAGAAACTGCGTCTTTGAGTGGAAGCAGCCCGCTCAGAAGAACACACGGGGTGCCCCGTGTGCATGTGAGTGAGCACAGGGGGAACGGGCCAGAGTCACCCAAGGTCGTGCAAGTCAGGAAAAGGGTTGGTCTCGGGGGAAGGGCGGTTCGCTAGAGAGCGGCGCAGAAAAGCCTTCCGGAGTGCTAGAAATGCTGGTTTTATTTGGATGGTGGTCCTACCGAAGGGGATAGGTAGAGATATACCGTATACGTGCGTATCTATTTACTTAGCCGTGCAAAGTTTGTGCAGCCTACTCAACGTAAGTGATACCTCTCGTTTAAAAATAAGTACAGAGAGAGTCAATTATCATATGGTTTCCCTTATGTGTGGAGCGTAAGGAATAACATGGAGGACATTAGGGGAAGGAAAGGAAAAGTGAATGGGGGGAAATCGGAGGGGGAGGCGAACCATGAGAGACCGTGGGCTCTGAGAAGCAAACTGAGGGTTTTGGAGGGGAGGGTGGGGAGGGGGGTAGGTGAGCCTGGTGTGACCACCTGGGGGGTACTGAGGAGGGCACGTATTGCATGGAGCACTGGGTGTGGTGCATCAACAATGAATCTTGGAACACTGAAAAAATAAAATTTGAAAAAAATGAAAAGATAAAAAAATAAAAATAAATACATGTTTAGAAGAAGGAAACAAGTCTTCATTGGAGATGTGAGGAAAGGGATCCCGTTTGCCCAGTGCCTCAAGGCTCCTCTCTCCTTCGTCCATCCCCGTGTTGGAAGTTCTTCCTTCCCAGGCTCTGGGTGGTCCCCTGGCTATGCCTTAAGGGTCGAGTACACACAGCTTTCCAGAGGCTGCTCCGTCTGGCTGGAGGGGCCGTCCCTTAGGGCTCTGGTGTTCAGCTCAGCGTAGGTCACTCCGTGGGGTTCCTCTGCTCTTGAGACCCAGGACGCTTTATCCTGAAGGGAAGCGAGGAGAGAAGATCAAGTGCTCCTGGGCAGGAGTGTTGGTTGTGAAGATTTGGCATTTGTAACAGCAGTGTGGTTACAAATGTGTGGTTACAGCGGTGTTAGAGCGAGCCTCCTGCTCTTCTAGTCTTGGTGCATTTCCCCTGCCCTCCGGAGGGTTGGTGGGACCTAGGGACATGCCTGTGTCAGAGTAAGTGCAAAGGATGGGCTGTCCTGTGTCTTCGTGTCCAAGACTAGGCGACGAAAGACAAGACTTCTGTCTTGTTCCCACCTGTCTATTTTCAGGTCGCTGGCTCGCGCCGAGCAAGCCAGCTGCCGTGTCCCAGCTGTCCCATGGAAAGGCCCGTATGGTCAGAGTGGTCTCTGGCCGATCGCCGGTGGGCAACGGAACCCCGCCAGCCACCACTTGAGTGAGTGAGTGTGGAAACAAACCCTCTCTTACTCAGGCCTGACCCGGCCCTGGCCAGCCCTTGACCCCAGGCCGTGAGACCCAGCGTGAGCCACATCCAGATTCCTGACCTGCAGACCCCGCTGAGATGCTAAGTGTTGCCTTAAGTCGTGGTGTTTGGGGCTGATTGGTTATGAAACCAGAGATAATTCATGCAAACAGCCGTCAAAGAGAGTGTTAACATGAAATGTCCGGAATAGGTCAGTCCTTAGGGACAGAAAGCGAGGCGCGGTCAGGGGCTCGGGGGCGGGGGCTGTGGGCATGCGGAGAGTGCTTAAAGGCCGTGGTGTTTCCTCCGGGGTCATGAAAATGTTCTGGAACTCGGTGATGGTGATTCTTGCCCGACGTCGTGAATATTCCAACAGTTGCCAAGTTGTACAGATTAAATGATGCATTTTATGTTATGTGCATTTTGCCACGATTTTTAAAAAACTGGAGTGTAAATGAAAAAAGCGAAGGTTAGTATTGTTAACTGCAGGCTGTACCCCGCGGGTGCATCGTGGTAGGCAGTTACTGTACTTTCAGCACTTTCATGACCAGCACACAGAGGTGGGGCACGCGGCTCGGGGTGGGAAGGTCCCCGGCCCAAGATTAGGACAGTGTATAGTAATGGTAGCGTCAGGGGCACTGAGTGCTTGCGCCTGTGCCTGGGACCCCACTGACAGTGTTGTGGCTCTGAGCTCATTAAATCATCCCTTCCTCCCAGAAAGAAGGGGAAGTGCATCCCATGTCACACGGGGGAAATGCTCCCAGAAAGGATATGTCTTGGCCAGAGAAGGCACAGAGAATTTCAGACCAGATTCTCCTGGAAAGTAGAGCGAGGGTGGGGGGCGGAGGAAAGCGGAGGCTCCGACCATTGACAAAACCGGCGGGAGTGGTGGAGACCCTGGGGCAAGAGAGGGTGACGTAAATGGCCCCCGCGGAGACCCTGGGGCAAGAGGGGGTGACGGAAATGGCCCCCGCGGAGACCCTGGGGCAAGAGGGGGTGACGGGAATGGCCCCCGCGGAGACCCTGGGGCAAGAGGGGGTGACGGGAATGGCCCCCGCGGAGACTCACCGAGGCGGGAGAGTAGCTCATAGCTGCGGACGGATCTGGGAGGGAAAAACCGTGCTGTTGCTTCACCCCCAGGCTCCGGGTTCAGTCTGCACACACCCCACTCACACGCACATTCACCGTACATACACTCGTGTG
>JAPYYM010004522.1:0-10032 GCA_028534135.1 Potos flavus
CACAGGCATGTGTGAAATGCTCTGCCAGCAATCCGCCAGGCACCTTCTTCCCAGACTCAGCCACAACACAGCAACTGTGCTTGTAACACTGTTGTCCACCCTGAGCCCTCTGCTCTGTCAGAGTCCTTGCCGCCTAGTGAACCCAGGCACTCAAGCAAGGGGAGTGGGAGAGGGAGAAGCAGACTCCCTGCTGAGCAGGGAGCCCTGAAGATGTGGGGCTCGGTCTCAGGACCCTGGGATTATGACCTGAGCTGAAGGCAGATGCTTAACCGACTGATCTACCCAGGTGCCCCTTAAGGTTTTTAATTTAAGTAATCTCTACACCCAACATGGGGCTCAAACGCAACCCCAACATCAAGAGTCACATGCTCCTCCGACTGAGCCAGCCAGGCCCCCCCTCAATTAATCTTTATTAGCTATTTGATTAGCTAACACTATTTTTCATTTTCAACCTATGCAAAAAATCGAAATGCATTTTTCATTGTGAAATATACGGAAAAGTGCCTTAAACAAATATATCACTAATGAATAAGTTTAAAGAGAACATACATGTAACCAACACCCATGATCAATATGTAGCTGTTTTTTTTTATTCTGAATACCTGCTTTTCTTAAAAAAAAAATCTTACACTCAGCAAAATAATGCTGGGAAATCACTGAAAGAAAGCTATCCATAAATAAACATTCCCTACATCAAAAAATTCTAAGAATTACAAAGTCTGTAGGAACTTGGCTAATCAAATACTATAGAACTAATTTAATCAGTATAAAATTGAAAGGTTTTTGAATCTATAATAATAAACTTACCCTTGTGGAACAGCAAACTTTAAAGTAGGCCACTAGTTGAGAACTGTGGAAAAAAATAGTGGGAGAGCTAAGTTCATTGGAGTTTTAAGGATGAGTAAACTGTCAAACCATTGTAATTTCTTGGCTTCTCATGGAAAACATTTTATTTTTTTACTTTCACATTAAAGTTCGTTGGTATCCAATACTTTGTTTCTACATTTTATCTTAGTCTTGTGGTGATACTACCACAGAATTTTGAGTTTACTTCATTTCCTGACTATAAAGAAAAATTAGATGATTCCATGACTGATGTAGATAAGTAGGTGATTTCTTCGGCCCCACAATCGGTTGCCCACCACTCTTGGGCAGCTCTGCATCAGCTCTTCGGGAGTGTCAGGACAGACTTACTGACAAGAATACTGTATCTTCCATATACCTGTTGAGGATTCATCAGGAATAGGTTCTAGGAATTTGACAGACATCTGGCCTCACTCCCCATTTGGGCAACATCCATTTGTTTGTGCTCTGACTCAATACTCATTATTATTTCAGGATCAACAAAATTTCTGTTAGGAATTTCCTGTGGGTTTACTTTATCTCACTTGTGAGGGAGGCAAAACTTTACCTCTGCCCTCTTGGGGCTTCCGCCTGAGCCTGAGAATTAAACTGACATAAGACAGATTAACAAAAGAAAAGCATATTGGGGCGCCTGGGTGGCTCAGTCGTTAAGTGTCTGCCTTTGGCTCAGGTCATGATCCCAGGGTCCTGGGATCGAGCCCCGTGTTGAGCTCCCTGCTCGGCAGGAAGCCTGCTTCTCCCTCTCCCACTCCCCCTGCTTGTTTTCCCTCTCTCACTGTGTCTCTCTCTGTCAAATAAATAAATAAAATCCTAACAACAACAACAACAAAAAAAAAACATATCAATTTGATTTTTAAGTGTACAATAGGTCTTCACAAGAAAAGGAAGACCCAAAGAAGTGGCAAAACCTAGAACTTACACACTAGATTGAACAGAGTGGCAATTGTGGAAAAGTAAGATATATGGGGAAACTAAAGAAAGAGAAGTATTTTAATAAGATCTTGTGCAGACTTCTCTCAGCCTTGAGTCCTACCTCTGGTATTCAGACTGCTTCTTTCCTACTGGTACGGGGAGGGTGGTTCTCAACCTGGGAGTTTCATCTCCTGTTTCAGGGGGAAAAGGGGATGAGGGCCTTTCTTGCACCTGCTGTTTTTCAAGTGCCTTTAGCTCAAAAATAAGCAATATGTCCAAGTGATGTATTTTGTGATAGCCTCCCCTGATCCCCTTCTCCTAACATGTTTCTTCTTTTTTTTTTTTAAGATTTTATTTATTTATTTGACAGAGAGAGAGATCACAAGTAGGCAGAGAGGCAGGCAGAGAGAGAGGGGGAAGCAGGCTCCCCGCTGAGCAGAAAGCCCGATGCGGGGCTCGATCCCAGGACCCTGAGATCATGACCTGAGCCGAAGGCAGAGGCTTTAACCCACTGAGCCACCCAGGTGCCCCCTAACGTGTTTCCATAATGTTTTCTCTCATCCATATTCGATTTTGAGAACTGAAGATAAACTGAAGGAAAATTTTCATCTTGCGGTGAAATATTGCTATGTGCTTAATTTCTTGTTTTCTAACATATTTTCTAATGTCAAATTCTCTGTTCAAATCTAAAAACACAAGTCTTCTAAAAGTCAACCTCTAAATTCCTTAATTAGTTCCATTAATAGTCATAACTCCTATTATCCCCTTTTCTTTTTCTAAATTTAAAAAATTTCCTTTTTTGCCTTAACTTCTAAAAAGACATCAATATCATAATGGGTCTGCCCTCCACTGCTCTCAAGGATATTGTCAAGTACCTACACAGCAAACACTACCCTTCTCCCTTTTATAAGAATTCCTGATCTTTATTCAGGTATCACCCATTCGCCACAGCCATGGGCTTCAGGGAAAGCTAACTCCACCCTGAAGGCAAGGGCCATGATGATGATCCCTGTTTGGTTTAAGCCAATCTCAATGTTCCGTTCATTGAACAATATGCGATTTAGGTCACATACTTGGAGATCTGAATGTTCTCTCCCACTAAACGTGAATGAAGAAGTATGAAGCCCCAATCATTCTGGCAGCCACTTTATGACATGAATGGCAGAGCAGACAGAAAGAAACAGTGCTTGTTGTCATCCTTGAGCTATTGGATCAATCAAATATGAAACCAGACCTATTCCTGATTTCCCACACAATAAATATCCTCATTTTGTTAAAAAAGAGTATTTTTTAGAACAGTTTTAGGTTCACAGTAAAACTGAAAAGAAGGTACAGAGATTTCCCATACGCCCCCTGCCCCTACACAGCCTCCCCCAATACCAATACCCTCGACCAGAGTTCTACATTTGTCACCATTGATAAACTACATTGATCAGGGACACCTGGGTGGCTCAGTTGGTTAAGCATCTGCCTTCGGCTCAGGTCATGATCCCAGGGTCCCGGAATTGAGTCCAGCATTAGGCTCCTTGCTCAGCAGGGACCCTGCTTCTCCCTCTGCCTGCAGCTCCCCCTGCTTGTACCTGCTCGCTCACTCTCTCTGATAAATAAATAAAATCTTAAAAACAGAGGGAGAGGGAGAAACAGGCTCCTGGCTGAACAAAGAGCCCTACACAGGGCTCAATCCCAGGGTCCTGGGATCATAAGGTGAGCAAAAGGCTAATGCTTAACTGACTGAGCCACACAGACACCGCTCAGTAAAACTATTTTTAAAAAAAAAAACAGTCTGTGCAAGGACCCTCAGAACCATCTCTGTCCCCCTGAAAGCAGGAAATAAATCTCCCACGTGAAAGGCACCCTCCCTGTACCAGGAGGTAAGAGAAATCCTTATCACTAGAGATAGGGAATTTAGAGCTGAGAAGGCTGTATAAACCAACTATAGAGGCCACTTTTAGGCAACCAAACTGAGCAAGAAACACCTAAGTGAGGTGGAAGGGCCCAAGTGACTACTGGACTAAATGTAAACAGGCCCATCAGGTGACCCACCTCAAAATATCCATAAGCCCTAGCTGACCAATGGGCTACTTACAACCAGGCACAGGTACCAAAAAAGGAAAACTGTATATATTCTCCCTTAGTCCCCTACCTTAACTACAGCCCAAGCCCCCAAGCCCCCCTCGGCATTCTCTCCCTTGCTGTCCTGCTCTCTGCTTCTTTGCTGTGTATTCTGTAAACCTCTATCTCTTTTGTTCTGCCTTGGGTGAATTCCTTCACCACTGCTCTGCTGGGTGGCTGGCCTCCACCTCATTAGACTGCCCCACACCAACTTTGTTATCAATTGCTAATTTACTACCTTAGCCTAAATTCTGTTCATAACTTCTTACTGATTTAAGCTCCCCCAAAAAAGTTTTCTTTGTCCTGTCAATTCCTCACAAATGTATTCTCTTTGCCTAAAATGTATAAAGACAGCTTGCCATAAAAATAATTTTTTTTAAAAATGACTGCTTTGGTCATTTCTTTAGGTCTCAATTTCATTATTGGGCCTCCATGTGCACATAATAAAACTTTGTTTTCTTCTCCTGTTAATTTGTCTCATGTCAATTTAATTCTTAGACCAGCTAAGAGAACTTGAAGCATAGAGAGAAATAATTCTTTCTCCCCTACAATGTATAATTTCCTTATTTTTTAAAACCAGTTTGAAAAAAAAAAAACAGTTTGAGGGGACACTTGGATGGCTCAGTCATTAAGTGTCTGCCTTTGGCTCAGGTCATTATCCCAGGGTCATGGGATTGAGCTTCGAGTAGGGCTCCCTGCTGGAGGGGGAAGCCTGCTTCTCCCTTTCTGCCTCTCCCGCTCCCCCTGCTTGTGTTCCCTCTCTGTGTCTAATAAATCAGTAAAATCTTTAAAAATAAATAAATAATAAACCCGGTTTGAGTGTGTTTTTGTTACTTGCCATCAAAAGAAGCCCAACTACTATAAATTCACTGGCATGGCTACAGAATTCTTAAAAGACCAACTGATTCTGGAGGGAATAAAAGTTTAACTGTTAAAAGTAAAGCCATACAAGTATAGCATTAGGGAAAAATATAAGAGAGAAAAAATTGTAATAATAATACATAGGAGAAGGTATTCCTCAGCATAACACAAAACCCAGAAACTCGTTAAAAAGAAAAACACAGGCCTAAAATGGTGTTGCTAAGTCACCAAACCCGGGGCTTAATACCTAACCTAAGGGCAATTCCAACCTCTCCCTTATACATAGTCTCAACTGGTCAGTCAGGAATTTTCTGATCAGTGTCAGTGAGGAATCAGTCACACGGCCCTTACCATCCCCCAAAGGAAGATGAGGTAATCTGTATAATAAGATTCTCTGATCTTACCCCTAAGGAAGGGCAACCTTGCCTGAACCAATCCTTTCTTTTCTTTTGCTAATATCTTCTTGTTCCTTCCTCCTTCCTAGAAAAACCTTCCATTTTGTACAAATCCTCTAAGCTCCCCTCTACTTGCTAGATGGGATGCTGCCCAATTTATGAATCATGCTTCATAAAGTCACTTAGATCTTCAAATTTCTGGGATGCCTGGGTGGCTCAGTCTGCTAAGCCTCTGCCTTCAGCTCAGGTCATGATCTCAGGGTCCTGGGATGGAGTCCTGCATCAGTCTGCTTCTCCCTCTGCCTGCCACTTCCCCTGCTTATGCTCACATGTTCTCTCTCTCTCTGACAAACAAACAAATAAATAAATAAAACCCTTAAAAAAAGGGGGGGGGAGCTTAGATCTTCAAATTTCTTTGTTTGAATTTTGGTTTTTAACACCATAAAGGAAAAGACCAAAAGATTAAACATCATAAAATGTGAAGATACGACAAAAGAAATTTTAAAAATAACTTACAGAATAGAAGAAAACAGAACACATAATGGACAGGTGATAAATAAAGGCCTTCTACAAACCAATAAGAAATTTGGCCAAAAGATATAAAATGACAGCTCTCAGAAGGTAAAATACAAATCAATAATAAATCATTAATAAATATAGGAAATAATACTGGCTCAACTTGACGGACTAAATTCATAACCTGCCTTCTCCCAAAAAATCTTTCCTTTAAAGGAAAGAAAAGACACTTTTTTAGAGATTCTATTTTTAAGTAATCTTTACACCCACTGTGGGGCTCAAATTCAAAACCCCGAGATCAAGGGCTGCACACGCCACCTACTGAGCCAGCCAGGCACTTCAAGACATATTTTTTAAAAGAATAAATCCAGGGACACCTGGGTGGTACGTCTGGTTAAGTGACAGACTTTGGTTTCAGCTCAGGTCGTGATCTCAGGTCATGAGATTGTCGGGCTCCATGCTCAGAGCAAAGTCTGCCTGAGATTCTCTCCCTCTCCCTCTGTCCCTCCTGCTTGTTCTCTCATGCTCGCTCTAAAATAAATAAATAAATAAATCTTTTAAGAAATCCATAACAATCTTACAAAATTAAAAAAGCGTGCTATTTAAAGGTCTAGAAAATATGAAGACTTCCTAGTAAAAAGCACACAGAAGAAATAGGATAGATAAGAATGAAGGACACCACCGGCCAAATCATAGGCAGACTACTCAAAAATGAACCGCTCAAAACAAACAAACAAACAAACAAACAAACAAAACTTACTTAAAATGAACAAACACAAGGAAGCCTGGGTGGTCCAGTTGGTTAAGAATCTGCTTTGGCTCAGGTCATGATCCCAGGGTCATGTGGGATTGAGCCCCACACTGGGCTCCCTGCTCAACGGGGTCTGCTTCTCCCTCTCCCTCTCCCCCTGATCATGCTCTCCTTCTCTCAAATAAATAAAATCTTTTAAAAAAATGAACAAACACAAAGAGTAGGAAGGCTGTTTGTACCAATTGCCTTGAGCAGGGTCACTGTGTTATTTAGGTTACGCTAGGTTATGCCCTGAGGATTCAGGACTGAGGACTCAGTGGCTTAATACAACAAAGGTTTATTTTGTCATAATTTGTCCTCATAATTTGAAGCAAGTTGGACACCAGTCTTCAGTAATTCTTATTCAAGCATTGATTTATGGATCCAGGCTTCTATGGTGTAGCCCTGCCATTTGGAACACCTGGGTTGGCTTCCAAAATTGCCATCAGAAAGAAAGAGAATGGGAAGTCATGTTTTAGGACCAACCCAGGGTGTATCATTTTAGCCCCCAACCCATTAGTAGAACTTAGTAATGCAAACCCAACAAAACTACAGGGGAGGCTGGGAAATACTGTTGTACTGTTTTCCAGAAGGAAGAGGAAATTTACCTGTAATGTTAATTAATTTAAAAACTAGTTTGTTTGGTGTTTTTTTTTTAAGATTTTATTTATTTATTTATTTGACAGAGAGAGAGAGAGAGAGAGATCACAAGTAAGCAGAGAGGCAGGCAGAGAGAGAGGGGGAAGCAGGCTCCCTGCTGAGCAGAGAGCCCAATGAGGGGCTCAATCCCAGGACCCCGAGATCACGACCTGAGCCGAAGGCAGAGGCTTCAACGCACTGAGCCACCCAGGCGCCCCAGGGACCCAAATTCTACTGTCCTCACTAAGTAGCTTCCGTATCATGGTAAAAGTGTCGTGAGCATGCTACAAAGATGCACACATGAGTTGTGCCTTTCCACAATGTTGGCTTTATTCAATCATAGAGCAAATTAAATCATAATTATAAAGCAAGTTCAGATTCCAAATTGACTGACATTTCACCATACTATTAAACTTGGCTTCTTGCACACAGAGCAGAACATCAGATAAGCCACACAACAAATAAGATAACAGAAATTAACAAACATAAAGTCAGTCTGTAGGCACATGGTTGAGATAAGGCCTCCATCCGGTCCAGGTCAATTCTCAGCACTTACTGCTCATTAAGTTCAAGCAGTGAAGGATCTCAGTTCTGTTTGGAGATTAATTGGGCAGAGCCTTTGGTGGCAGCTGCCTTTTTATTTATTTATTTATTTATTTATTTATTTATTTATTTATTTATTTATTTATTTATTTATTAGGATTTTATTTATTTATGACAGAGAGAGAGAGCGAGAGAGGGAACACAAGCAAGGAGGTAGCTGGAGGGGAGAAGCAGGCTCCCTGATGAGCAGGGAGCACGATATGGCGCTCAATCCCAGAACACTGGGATCATGACCTGAGCCAAAGGCAGACGCTTAACCCACTGAGCCACCCAGGCACCCCTCCAGCTGCCTTTTAAAGTGATCAGACATAGAGGGGTGTCTGAAGAGTCTGAAGAATCTGACAGTTTGCTGCAAAAATACTCCCTTTTTAAAGGGATTTAATGGATCTTGGGCCCCTACAGACCTCCTTTGCTTCTGCTTGTTATCAGCTCTGAGGTGTCAGCTGATGCTGGTCCCAGGGATATCTTGTACGGTCAGTACCTTTAACTGCTTGCATCATTGCTTTACACATCCCTGCTTGATGTGAGAGACTCCATTTTGCTCTCTACAATTAGGAAGGCTAGCTTCTCCAGCTCTAGCTATTGCATACAAAGGCAGCCAGCAGAAAGAAAAAAGGGCAGGAGAAGGGCATGCTTTCCCTTGGGAATACCTTCCTAAGGTTTCACATTCCACTTCTGCCTCTATACTGTTGGCCAGAACTTTGTTACATATCCACCCTAAGCTGCAAGGGAGGTGGGGAAATATAGTCTTTATCGTTGTAGCCAGTATCAATAAGATACATAATCCAGCAAGACAACAGAATAGTCATGTTTATACTGCTATTTAATATAGTTTGAATATATAAAGCAAACATTTTTTCTTAAAGATTTTATATATTTATTTGAGAGAGAGACAGAGAGGGCATGAGTGGGGCAGGGGGTTGAGGGGCAGAGGGAGAAGGAGAAGCAGACTCCCTGCTGAGCAGAGAGCCTGACTCAGGGCTTGATCCCAGGACCCTGAGATCATGACGTGAGCTGAGGGCAGACACTTAACTGACTGAGCCACTCAGGTGTCCCCATAAAGCCAACATTTTAGAAGTGCAAGAAGAAACTTATAGACTTTCAATAATCATTTATGTATTTCAACCACTCAGAAACTAACAGATCTAAGATAAACAATAAATAAAGATATTGATTTAAATTACATAATTAATAAATTTGATTAGTCAGAGAAGAGCACCTTGCAACAATAATACATTTTTCTTCTTTTTTTAAATACATTTTTTCAATACATTTTTTTTCAAATACTCTTGGAATATATATAAAAGTTGACAATGTGCAGAACATAAAAAAGTTCAGTAAAGTCCCAAGAGTAGAAATGATGCAGACTATATTTTCTAAACAGTATGAAAGGTGTTTAATCAGAAAATAACAAGAAGTTGGTTATCTACTTGGAGCATTAACAGTTTTCTGGGCAACAAGAAAAGTGGAAGGAAGCATTCAGGAAAACATAGGGGTTACTAAAGTCTTTATCTTTGAAAGTTATAGATTTAATGGAACTAGAAATAAAGACTTAAATATATTAAAAAAAAAAAAAAAAAGTCGGGTACCTGGGTGGCTCAGTCCGTTAAGTGTCTGCCTTCAGCTCAGGTCACAATCACAGGGTCCCGCAATCCAAGCCCCACATCAGGCTCCCTGCTCAGTGGGGAGTCTGCTCGTCCCTCTCCTTCTGCTGCTCCTCCTGCTTGTGCTCTTACATGCTCTCTCTCTCTCTGTGCCAAATAAATAAATAACAAAAGTAACCAACATTATAACCAAAATTAATAACACATCTATTAAACACTGAGGGGGTAAGAAAGAGTAAGTTGAACCTTACATGTAGATCTTTTTGCATGTGGAGAGAGCTCTGGAACAGATTCTTCCCTTCTGGTCCCCAGAAGAAAACAACCCTGCTGACACCTTGTGATCTTGAATTTCTATCCTCCAGAACTATAGGAAATTAATTTCTGTTGTTCATTCCACTGGTCTCTGAGATTTGTTATGGTCACCCTGGCAGACTGCAATTTGATCTACAGATTCAATGCAATCTCCATCAAAATTCCAACTGGCTTCTTGGCGTAAATTGACAAGCTGATTCTAAAATTCCTATAGAAATTCAAGGGACGGGTGCCTGGGTGGCTCAGTTGGTTGAGTGACTGCCTTCAACTCAGGTCATGATCCTGGAGTCCCAGGATCGAGTCCTGCATTGGGCTCTGTGCTCAGCAGGGGGTCTGGTTCTCCCTCTGACCTTCCTCCTCTTGTGCTTGCTCTCTCTCATTCTCTCTCTCTCTCTCAAATAAATAAAATCTTAAAAAAAAAAAA
>JAPYYM010004523.1:0-10031 GCA_028534135.1 Potos flavus
CCCATGCACACACAGTCTCCTCCACTGGGCCAGTCTCCGAGTTCCTTGGATCTGACCTCAGCCATCTCTAAATCCTGACCCGACGCTAGCCTACTCAGCAGACACACTCCCCTGTTTGCAAGCTCAGGTGAGCCTGGTCATGAGGAACCATGTTCTAATTTGATGTTCCCTGTTTTGGGCAAAGACCTGTTAGGTGCTCAGTAAACACTAACAGAGTGGGTGGAGGGTGGGGAAAGGGAGGGGAGAGCGGAAAAGAAGGGAGAAGAGGAAGGGGAAAAGGCGGGGAAGAAGGACATGGGGGGGGTAGAAGGAAGGAGGGATATCTGAAGAATAGATCTAACTTTCCCTCTTGGCTGAGACTCACAAATCCCCTGGAAAATGAAAGCTTTCCAAAGCACACACAGCTTGATTAAGGGCTACTGCCCAACCCTCCGGTTCTGCGACGTTCCCTTCCTCAGAAGGGATAAAATTCCTGCCCTTTGTAAGAAAAGGAAACCAAAATGAAAACACATCACCTTGCTCTTCCTGTTTATCAGAAAGGGCAGATCCCCTCCGTTTCTCCGTAAACCGGCGGGCATCAGAGCAAGGCCACTTGAACTCCACTCCAAAGACTCCCGGCTCCCGGGTCCCTATCACAGCAAGGCACGGGTCCCCGAGAAGGCCCTGGACGCCCACAGAATCCCGAAGGCTGCCGGGCGCTTGAGAGGGCGTGCGACTGGCCCGCTCAGCTGTGCTCCAGCCTGAAGAGTGCAGGTCCAAACCCCTGCCTCTCACGCCTGCTGGGGTACCCCCCTCCCTGGGTGGGAGTGGACCATCAGTGGGCCCCATGCCCCATATTGTCATCGGGACATCTGGAAGGTTCTAGCTGGCTCCTCCCAGCCTCTATTTGGCCCACAGCCAGGGTTTCTACAAGGACCTCTCAGAGACAGATGCTGGGAGCCCCTGGATCCAGCCGATGTGTGCAGAATACCCTAGAATGCCAAGAGCCCCCGAGATGGACGAGACCAAGGTCACCCACAGGCAAGTGCCTCTGGAGCAGGGACAGTGGGGCTTGGTGTCTATCTGGGAGTCAAGACGTTGTGGGCCTGGGCAGGGGGACTCTCAGCCTTCACCTCTCAGGCTTGAGTGGGGGGCGCCCACCCCTGCTCCTGTGACTCCACGCCGCCGTGACGTCAGGGTCGTCCCAGCGACCCTGCAAACCAGCCTGGTGCCCCCGGCATCATCTCCCATCAGAGAAGCTAGTGGGGCAGGGCCCGGTAAGACAGGGCAGCCCGCAGAGCCCTGCCTTCTCTGGAGCCTGTCCCGGGTCTCGAGAAGCCCACCGCACAGCCCTGAGCCCCAGCCGGTCCCTGAGCGTTAGCCCCGGAAGGGCCTGGGGGAGCTCATAGCCACGGCCTTGTGTGGGTGCAGGCTGGGGTTCTCCGCTCCTGGAAGGGACTCAGCTCCAAAACTTCTTCGCTTGCGTGGAGAGCGAGCTCATTGCTTGGGTTCCGACCCACCTCCCGACTCCCGCCTCTGCCGAGCTGCCCCCTCCCAGGGGGGTCCTGGCCCACAGGCTGCCTCCAGCCTCGCCGGTTTCCAGATGGGAAGTCACCTGCCTCGCCTACCCCGTCTCAGCTCCATCTCCTGGCAGGCTGAGCACACACACACACGCGCACACACACATGCACACACGCACGCACACACGCACGCATACGCTCCCTGCATCCCATGCCCCGAAGGTCTCCACGAGCCTCAGCCACAGCTGCCCCTGCCCTCTGGGGCACGACGGACACGAGGGTGAGGCTCGCCGTCGTCTGAGACATCCTCTCAGTGGCCCGGGATAATTCGGGGAGCCTTGCAGGGATCCCGTGTCCACATCTGTGAAATGGGAGCTCGCAGCCAGCCAGGAAGCATTCTCGGGAGGATCGAATGAGAGAAAGAATGCTTCACAGTGTGTTTAATGAGCGCTTACTACGGACCATGAACTTGGCTCCCTACAGAGATCACCACCCCACTTCCCCATGAGGTCGGGTAAACTGAGGCACAGAGAGGCTGAGGGACCTGCCCAGAGGGAGGCAAAGCATGCCAACAAAGCCCAGACCTTGGACTCACAAGGTTTTCTGCCCCCGCTTCAGTGTGGTGGGTTTGGGCCAAGGAGCAGAGCGGGCAGAGGTGGGCGGGAGAAGCTCGGGCCGCCGGGCCCCCCGTCTGAGCCCGCCGCCCACCCTGAACCCTGCAGCCCACGGGCCACTCCGGGCCAGCAGCAGAGCTGCGCGTGATGGAGAGGGGCTGGCACCCGGGAGGCAGAGACGCCCACAGCCGGGACCCGGAGTGGCATTGCCGACACAGCCCAGGTGTAGCCTGTGCCCCACAGCCCTCTTCGCCAGCTCCCTCGAGCAGTCGCCCGTGTGCTGGGGGCCTGCGGCTCTCCCACCCGACACAGACCTGTCGACTATGGCCCCTGCAACGCGGCAGGCCTTCTCTTGGGCACGGCCGGGCAGGGGAGGGGTGGGCCGAGCAGGGCTGGGCTGAGAGGGACGAGCCGGAGGTGGGGAGGGTGGGCAGGGCCGGGACGAGCAGGACAGCCTGGGCTGGCTGTCCCCGGTTCCTCTGATCTGCTGTGAGGCCCCAGCGGTCACCCACCCTCTCTGTGCCCTGGAGGGAGAGCCCCCAGGAAGTGGTGCGGGTCTTCTGGGCGTTGCCCCGAGTCCTCCCTAAGCAAACTTGCTGAAGGGAAGGCAGGGCTGCAGGGGGTGTTAGGTAACGCCAGGCGTGTCCCTGGTGTCCCTCGTGCACCTCGGAAGGACACAGCCAGGGCGGGAAGCAGATCTGCCCGGTGTCCAGGAGGCGGCTTCACCGCTGGTCCTGCTGGCGGCGGGGGCCGCAGGCTCCGGGGACTGCACGAGGGAGCAGCTGGAGTCTGGCTCGGATGCTGCCCTCCTGCACGCCCCCGGGAGCGGAGGTCCCCCTGCAGTGACCCCCTGACCCTGCCCGGCCACCGGCCACCCGCCGGCCACGCACCCTGCTGCGCAGCCCCGAAACGCCTGCCCGGCCGCCAGGCCCACGCTCAGGAGCTGCAGGGCCCCCGCCAAGAAAAGCCCTGGCCAAGGGCACCGGGGTCCGTGGCACCGGCCGAGCCTTCTGCAGGCTGGCACAGCCTGGCGGCGGGTGCTGGAGCTGAGGACACTCGGGAGGACCAGCCCAGAGCGGGGAGCGAGCCGGCGCCCACATGCCCTGCTGCACGGTGAGTGCCGCCCAGGGAGAGGTTCCCCAGGGCCCGCAGGGAAGGGGCTGTCGGCAGGCGGGGGTGGGGGTGGGCGCCGTGGACGCTAGATTTGGGGATCTGGAACCGCATGGGGAGGGGGCCGGGGAGCGGCAGGTGGCGGGAGCGCCCGGTGTTCTGCGGACTTCTTCCGAGTCCCCGGGGGCTGGCACGAGCTCTGCCCGCAGCCCCCAGCAGCGCCCAGCCGTGGGGGGGGGGGGCGCGCCTGCGGGCGGAGCTGGGTGGGCAGCGGGGCCCGGCGGCGGCGCGATGCTGCATTGCGCCCACGGCCCGGGCGCTCCCTGGGGCCAGCGCCACCAGGGCGCCCGGCCGGCCGGCCCCCTCTTCCCGGGCGGGGAAGCCTGGCGGGCTGGGAGCTCGGCGACTCGTAAGCAGACACGCGCCCCCTTCGGGGTCACTTGTGAAGCGCGATCTCCCCTTCTCGGTGCCGGCGACTTTCCACTTCTTTCACTCTCAAAAAATTCTTTTTAAAAATCCAGATTTGAAAAGGGCATTGGGCAGAGTGGAGGACGAGGCTGAGGGGCGCCCGGGGTGGTGGGGGGAGTTCCTCTGGACCCGGGGGCACATCGTGGGTCTGCAGCCCCAGCTTCCCCGGCCCCCCGACCCGAGGCTGGCAGGGCGTTTGTGAAGAGCTGAGCCTCGGGGACACAGTCCCGGCTCACAGTCCCGGCTCACACGCCCCTCGCCCTGGAGGAAGCCTGGCCTTGGGCCTGAGATCCTCGGGGGCGCTGCCCTTCAGCCTGCAGTCCAGGGTCCCCCTGGCATCCTGGGGGACGGTGTCACCTGGAGGCTCCCCTGTGGGGCAGCTGTGGGTCACTCGCATGAGCGGGTGCAAACCCAGCTCCCTCCCGGGGCTGTCTTCGGGGGAGCCCCTCACTTTTCCGGATCGCTGGTGCCCGCCTGTGCTTGCCAGCTGCCCGGGAAGGTCGTCCGAGGTGGCCCTCCGCCGCGCTCCCCCCCCCCCCCCGTGTTTATGTAACGAGGCCCGGCTGCAGCCCGGGGCTCGGGGTTGCAGAACCGGGAGAGGAAAGCACAGTCAGGACCCTTGGTGGACCCTCGGGGACAGGCTTGGGGCTGGAGCCCTGGTTATCTGGTGACGAGCTGGTCAGACTGGGCGGGGACGGCTCGAACCCCGGTGGGGCCTGGGCCCCAATCCAGCTTCTTCCCCGCCGTGTGACCTCGGCAGCTGCCCGCACCCTCTTTCTGCCTTGCTTTCCCAGTCGGTGGAATGGGGACAGGGGTACTAATCGTGCCCGCGTGGCCATCCTTGCGAGAATTAAATGAACCCCTGTGGGGGGGGGGGGGACGGCGGGAGGGTCCGGCCCTTCCTGACGTGATGCTTCGTGTGTGCTGGTGTTGTCGCCGGATGTTTAACTAAACAATCGTCAGCTCCGATGTGTGTCTTCGACTCGTCTTTGCGGGAAAACAGATTTATGTCTCAGGCAGTTATGGGGCGAGGCACTGCGCCCCCGGGCCAGCCCCCTGTGCTCCATGAAATGCTCCCCGGATGCGAGGCTACACAGAAGGCTCTCTGGAGGCTCCTGGTGTCCCTCTGGGCTGTGCCCCCAGCGCGGCTGACCCCACACCCATGCTCTGCAGCCGCCTGCCCGGCCTGAGCCTCCGATCCCAGCAGGTAAGATCCCTCCACCACCGGCGGCCCGCAGGGGAGCCCCCCGACTTTCCCGGCCTCCGCAGCAAGGGGACGTCAGGTCCTCAGCATCCCCATGCCCTGACGGAGCCCCAGGCTGGGTGGTCTCCGGTGTGAGCGGATGCGAGGGCTGGAGCCCACCTGCAGCCCCTCAGGGGACGTGGCTCCCAGTTCCTCGACATCCCCACTGCCTGCAGCTGGCTCCTGGCCCTGGCGGTCAGCGTGGAGGAGGAATACTAAATACTAAGTAGCAACCTCACATCCCCAAGCTCCTCCCCTGCAGCAGGGAAGGAGGAGAGCGGCCCAGGATTCAGGGCGCTGTGTGCAGGGCCGGGCTGCGGCCAAGGCTGCAGGCCCCGGGGCTGGGCCCCTCCCCAGATGTGGGCCTCTCCCTGCCTCTTGTCCTGGGCGGAACCTGCGGGATGGGGGGCCTGGGAGCCGGCAGGAGCCAGAGAAGGAGGTGAGGGTACTAGATAGTTTGGGGATGCCGTTGGGCCGGTGTGAGCGATGAGATGGGGGCCGGACAGCCCCTGGCTCAGCCTCCTGGCTGGTCTCCTGCCTCCCTTCCCAGGGAGCCCCATGGACCTCTGGGTCGCACACGGTCCCTGCCGCCCGGACCTCCCACCGCACCCTCGCTGCCTCCTGCCTCCCCCCAGCCCCCGGGGCGGGCTCTGGCAGGGCTGCCTCCTCCTGTCCTCTCTCCCCTGGGTGAGGCTGGGGCAGGCAAGCACGCTCAGACCCTGCCAGCCCGAGGAGCCCACTCTCTGTCCAGCACCAGGGCGACACGGGATGTGTCCCAGGGACCTTCTGGGCCTTGATTTCCAGCTGGCGAACTTCACATCTCAGCTGGCGGAGTCAGAAGCCGGCCCCTTCTGGCTGGCCGTCCTCGGTGGCCCATCCATCCCGGTCACACACGTGCCCATCTGCCAGAGCCCCGGGTCCCTGGCTCTCCCTGTCCCATCCCTCGGGCTGCCCTGACTCCTTCCCCAGGCCTGTCTGGGCCCTGAGGACCGGCTCAGCCAGAGGGCGGCTTGCAGGCTGGGGAAGGAGCCCCCCACCCCACGACAGAACCGCCCGAGAGACTGGCCCGTTCCCAGTCGGGCCGGCAGGGCTGTGGACAGCCAGGGTGCGCTGGACCTCACGTGCGACCCACGCCCCTCCCTGACCAGCCGTGAGTATTGTTGCCAGACACAGGCCCTGTCCCGGTGTAACGCCCTTCGGGGCCAGGAGGTTCAGGGAAGAGTTCCATGGCCCCGGAGGAAAGGCCCGGAGCAGGTGGGTCACGGAGCAGTGGGGTGTGCGGGCCCCACGGCCCCAGCCAGGCCCAGGGCGCCGTCATGATCCCCGCTCCTAAGGGCGCTGTCCACGGGGACCCCTCCTTCAGTCCCCACAACCACCTGTGAGTAAGGGCCTCGGCGGCCCCATTTCACAGCTGGGGAACCTGAGGCGTGAGCAGTTGTATGAGTTAGCTAGTGCCGTGTAACAAATTGCCCCAAACTTGGCAGCTTAAAATGAGTGCAGCTACTGCTTCCTGTGGGCCAGCAATCCGGGCGGGCCTGCTGGGTCCTGTGCTGGGGGGCTCACGACAGAAACCAGGGGGCCGGGCCGTGGCACCCCCTCTGCAGGCTCGGGGAAGATTCTGTTTCCACGCTCATCCCGGTGTTGGCCAGATTCCATTCCCCGCAGCTGTAGGTCTGAAATCCCGTCTCCTTGCGGGCTGCCCGGGGCCCCCCGAGGTCCCTGCCACGTGGGGCCTCCATCTGTGAGCTAACCACAGATGGCCCCTTGCGCTCGGGAGCCCCGCTCCTCTATCTCTGACCCCCTCACCCAGCTGTAAGGCCCGCCCTGAAGGCTTCCCCCGGGAACCCAAAGTCAACCCGTCAGGGACCTCGATTAGTCGGCAAAGAGCCCGCTTCAAGTCACGTGTCTCTCCTCCTCACACGTCCCCACGCCCGGGGCGGGGGCCTTGAGGCCTCCTGAAATTCTGCCGGCCCCAGAGGTTCGCCACCTTCGAGGTCAAGCAGCTCGTCCTGCGGTCACCAACCCAGGAGGCCGGGTTCCGGGGAACCAGCCCAGCAGGGAGGGAGTGCCAAGCCCCAGCGAGCCGGTGCCAGGAGGCACATGCGTGTGAGAACCACGGGGGCCGCGTCAGAGCGCGAGCGAGGCCTGGGGAGCTGAGGAGGAGGCCAGCGGTGTGGGGGGCAAGCCCCCTGACCGCAGAAGGGGGCACGCACGGCCTTTGGGCTCACACCTGCCTCCAGGCCCAGCATGTGGCTGCCCAGATGGGGGACCGGCCAAAGACGCTGGGAAGTGCCGGGCAGAACCGAGCGGGGGAGAGACCCCTGCTTCCTAGACCCAGTCCGCAGCGGCTCGTGGTGAGGCCAGGCCTTCGAGAAGAGGCCCGGCTGCCCCCGCTGCCGAGAACGTCTGGGAGCAAGGGGGCGGGGGCGGGGCTGCTGGGAGAGGTCTCCAGGTGGACGTGCCCTCGGGTGAGCTGCTGTCCGTCTGTCCGCCCCAGTGGCAGCCCAGGAGGTGGGAGCTCTCTGCTTTGCTCCCCGCGGGGCTCGCAAGGTGCACACAGCCCTCGGTCAGGGCGGTCCGGTACTGACACTGGGACTCACCAGCTTCGAGGCCACCACCTGTCCGCCCACCCGCCGAGCAGACGGGGCTCCCAGGACCCCTCCGAAGAGAGGCAGGCTGGCAGAGGGGGCCGGGCCCATGCAGGCCGGCCTTGTCCTGGGCCCGAGCTCCGACAGCCCCTGCGCCCTGGGACGGTGGACGCCACAGCCACAGGGCTCGCAGCCCCCTGCCAGGAGGCCGGGGCGGGGGGGGGGGCGCCCCCCGTCTCTATCCTGACCCCCCACAGCCTGCTGTAGCCACAGGCCTCCACCAGCCGTCCTCGTCAGGTGTGTGAGGAAGGCAGGTCGCGCAGGCCTCCTGGCACAGATGGGGCCTGTCGGCCGCCTTAAATTAGAGCCCGCTCCCCCAGCCGGCAAGGCTGTGTCCTCCCTCTCTCCTTGCGCAGCCTCTCTCTCCTTTCCCTCTGCCCCGCCGAGGTTCTCTGCAACATCCAGGGGGCGTGGGACACGCGGGGGGGCGTGGCAGGGATTGCCGCGGCCAGGGCCCAGCAAGGAGGCCTTTCCAGGTGCCCGGCCCCGGGCTCAGGGTTTCCTGTAAATGTTGTCGCTGAACACGGTTTGGACCCCCTCGGCGCCCCCCGCCCCTGGGCCATGGAACATTCGAGGGTTCTGGAGAACAGCGTGGGGACCACCCCAGCTGGAGGGGCTCACGGTCAAGCAGGAAAATCAGCAAAGTCAGGAGAGCTGGACAGGTGGGGAGCGGGGGTGTGGGGGCACACAGGTGTGAGCAGGGGGCCAGGGGCTCAGGAAGCTACTAGAGGCCTCCCTGGAGGAGGTGGGAAGGACCTGGGGCCCAAGGACGGGTGGGATCCTTGAGCTGGTGAGCCCCCCACCCAGCCCTTCTCCTCTCCTGCACCTGAGACGTTTTCTCCTTCCTCCAAGACAGGGAAGGGCGTTGAGTTTGGCCAGTCACGGGCCACGTGATCAAAACCTGGCATCAGTGCCCTTCCGACACCTGCTTGTCACCTGTCACCCACTCGTGAGCCCCCTGAGACCCTTGCCAGAGCCCTGGGACCCACAAGGGGCATTTAGTCCCTTCCAGATCTGGGGGCTGCACGTCTGAGATCGGGTGTCCATAGGGCTGGCTCCTCCTCGGGGCTGAGCGGGAGTCTGGTCCAGGCGTCTGTCCTGGCTTCTGGGGCTCGCAGGCAATCTCCGCCGTTCCTTGGTTCCTTGGCTGGAGATGCATCACCGCATCCCGGGACCCGCTGCTTCCAGCAGGCGAGCTGAGCCAGCAGGAGGTAGTTACCTCCCTCGCCAGGCCCCTCGGCCAGCCCCAGCCCCACACCCCCACAGCGAGACTTCCCGCGGGTGGAGGCCCGTCTGAGCAGTCCCTGGGTGGCCCTGGCCGGCCGTGCAGGGGTGCATTCCGAGCTGGCCTGTTCTTGCCCTTCAGCACGTGTGAGGAGCCGTGATTCCTCCTCCCCGCTGGCCCCCGGAGCAACTCCCCTTCTTCCCAGCAGAGGTCGCTGTGGGGTAAGGGTTTGCTAAGCCGGTCCCTGTTGGGGCGGTGCCGGGAAGGGGTGGGCGGGGCTACAGCGGAGGCCGGGCCGGTGGGCGGGGCTGCGATCCGCGGGGAACCCTGGGAACGTCAGAGCTGACGCTGGGAAGCGGTGGGCGGGGCTCCAGCGGGGGCCGAGCTGGTGGGCGGGGCTGCGATCCGCGGGGAGCCCGGGGGACCTGGGAGGCGGTGCTAGGAAGCAGTGGGCGGGGCTCCAGCGGGGGCCGGGCCGGTGGGCGGGGCTGCGATCCGCGGGGAGCCCAGCAGCGCTGGGGTGCCGGGCTGGAGTCCGAGGCTACCACGCTGACCCGGCCAGCGCCAGCGGACAGGGAGCCCCGGGGACCTCTGAGCTGATGCACGAATGAGGACCGCTGTGCCGGACCAGGACCATTGGCAACACCGCTACTTACTCATCCTGACCCCAGAGACGCACGGAGCCTTAATGGAGCGCCTACTGCGTGCCAGGCACAGGGCCCTGCTGTTCACGAGCATTCCCTCCTTGAACCGCCCTAAAAACCTGGCCAAGGAGGCGGTGTAGAAACTTCCCTTTTCCGGGCCGGGGAGGCTTGCTGAGCTGTCCACTGGAATGAAGTATCGGACCTGATGATTCCTGTGCACCTTTCTCCACCCCCTGGCTCGGCAGCTGTTCTCCAGGGAAGAGATGCTTATCCTACATCCCCTCCGGATCAAGGCGATTAAGGCTTTGCCTCCTAGGGAGAAGACAGGCTTCTTAGTGACAGACTCCGGATAAGCCAAGGCAATTACTCGCACGCTTAGTGGGAGCGAGCAGGTAGCAAGAGGCGCTGTCAGGACCAAGTCTGCAGAGCACTGGGAATCCAGGAGCCTTCAAGCATGTGCAGAGAACCTCATACCGGGCTTCAGGGGAGCTCCCTAAGTGCATCCGCAAGAGAGCCGCAGAAGGCAGCAGAAGGCCAGCCGGCCCTTCAGAAAGAGGAGTGTCCACCCTCAGTGCTGCCC
>JAPYYM010004524.1:0-10031 GCA_028534135.1 Potos flavus
GCTTACGGGGGTTTCCAACAAGCATCAATGAGGGGGGGAAAGAAGGAGATAACTTAGTTGTTCTCCATCTTTATACAGTAGAATCCACCCCACCAGACGCCTTCCTTCCTAAATGGGAGACCCACCAAAGTGCCTCGTTCTTCTGGCATGCCACCCCTACACCTCCCAAGTCTTTTCTGGAACCTAGTTCAGCGTTTGGACGTCTCCGTTTCATCAAACATCAGCGGAGTTTGCGGGGTCTCCCTCAATTAAGCCCATCCCATCCCTCTCAGGCTATCCGATTACGATCGAAATCACTCAACTAGCAGACCTACTCCCCGAAGCCCCGCAGGGGTGGGGGACTGGAGGGCGGGCGGGGGGAGGGGCGTGTAGAGGGGAGGAACGGAAACCGACCCGCGGCTTTGTTTATCGCGCAGCTTCCCAACTGATCTGACCTAGAGGTTCACCAGCCCGGGCGCCGGTCCTTCTGCCAGGCCGGGGCCATTCGTCGCTCGCCCCTGGACCACGCAGGCCCTGACGGCGCTCTGAGCCCGGGTGGTCGCACTCCGACCCGAACTTCTCCCTCTCCCGCGACACCCGTGCTTCTCCCCCGCTCGGTCCCATGTACCGTTCCTGCCCGCGTCCCATACTCACAATGCACTCGCGAACCCTCTCGTGGAAGAGCTGCTCTCGCACGGATAGCACTTCGTAGTCAGCTGCTTCCATACTCTGCTCAGCATGACTGGGGCGGGGATGTCTCCGGGCCCGGGGAGGACGAGCGGGGATGAAGCCGCCGCCGCCAAGCGCCCGGACCCAACCAAGGAGCCTTTCCTCGCAGCCTGCGACGGAAACTCGGGGTAATCTGGAGCTCAGATTCAGTCGTCCGGACGCCTTAAAGGGGCAGGCACCACGCGCCTCGTTTTAAAGGGCCCCGGCCCCCTCCGCTCCCTCCCCTTTAAGGTCCGGACTCAAGTCAACTTTTACGCAAACACCCTCCAACAAGCTTGCAACGAGGAAGCGCAGGTGATGGTTCTATCTGCCGGAGATCGACTGACGCCACAAGGGATGGGCGGGTTTTTTCCAGCGAGCGGAGTTCATTGGCTCCTAAGAGGCTGCCGCTCATCGCTAGAGGAACGTTGATAGGCTCACCCCGTGGAAGGAGGCGGGATCTTTGGGGCCTTTGAGTGCTACCTCTAAAACTAAGCAGCCGTCTCCTACAGCTCCTGCGGTTGGGAGAGGACGGTTCCTGCATTTTCCGAGCAACCAAGATTTTAATTTGACTGTGGTTAAATGAACCATTTGGAGCAGGCCAGCCAGGCAGGATGTGAGGGCACCAAGGGGGTTCTGAAAGGTACCGCTGCCCAGTAACCCAAGGCCTGTAGCAGCATTTTCTGAAACTGTTTCTGTTGGAGTGGGGCCCTCCACTGCTAGTTTTCACCCAGTCACTTTTGTGGGAAGCCTAGTGCGTGCTGGAGCAAATACTGAAGAAAAGTGGCTAGAGAACCACAGGAATATCCTTCTGAAACTTCGTGAGGAAATACCCCCCGGGGGGATCATTGCTTAATGGGGCTGAGTCAAATGTTAGCTGAACACCTACTCTGTGCCACTCACCTTACAGACTTTTATCTCCTTTGGACATCACCAGCCCTTCAGAGGAAGGTATGATTAGCATTTTAGAGATTAGAAAATGGTGAGAAGTTGTCATCTGCCAAGGTCACACAATTAAGGAATGCCAGTTTCCTTCCTGAGACCTTGGAATATGTACTGTCGGGGAGGTTCCACCTTCATGGACTTGAACCTTTCCTCTAGATTGGAGAAGTAAGGGAAACTCAAGAGAAGGACTGAGTTTTGCAAACTGCCCCACTGAAGGATAAGAGCCCAATTGTAAAGGCCTAGACTATATCCAGTTACTACCTGAGCAAGAGTCAGGGGCCAGAATTAACAGCTGAATTCTGTATCCTGGTAACTTTTCCGGAGCAAGTTATTTTTGTCCCTTTTTTGTTTCCCCACTGATTTGCAGCAGAACCTTGGGAAATAAAAAGCATGTACTTGTATATATGTATATGTACACACATATATGTGTGTGTGTGCACATTTGTCTTTGGTGATAGCAAGATAATGAGAGGAGCTAAAGAGCTGATTTCCCTCTTAGCAACCAAGCTTGGGGTGAACTGAACTCCAGCGGGAAGAGTGGGTAGTTACAAAGAGAAGAAGCTAACTGGCTGGGTCGTGGGATCTGCTGCAAGGAAGAAAAGGAGAGCACAGGGAGGTGGCTTGGGCCTATCGAGTGTGTTTTAGGAATAAACATACTGTGTTTTGTTTGGCTCATGGTGTTTTTCACAAATTTGAACAGACATTTAAAAATCAGGATACCTTAAAAATTCAGATTTCTGTCTCTTAAACAGAAGATCCGGCAGAACTGAACAACAAGGACATATGGCCCAGTAGATGGGACAGGATGTGCTCTGGTCTTCCACAGTCCCTATCACTAGGGTAAGCACTTATACCTCCCCAGTTTTTCCATTTACATTGTCAGCCCAGCTGTGCATTTGAGGTTGTGACCTATGCTAACTCCTCTCTACTGCTTCAACTTGCTACCATCTTCACCCTGGTCTTTGGTCAGTTCCCGGTGGACGGTGGATCCTGCCAAGCTCTTTCCTTCCTTAAGGTTCTGTACTTGATAGTTCCTCTTCCCCTCCCCCTTCCCGATCCCATTTCCCTTCAATTTCTTTCAGGTTTGAGCTTAAATGATAACCTGTTCAGTCTTCCCCCACTACATTATGTAAAGCAACCTAATTTGTCACATATTTATAACAAGTTGCCATAACTTAATTTGCTTGGATTTGTTTGTCTGCTTCCTCCATACAGGCTTGTAAAGGTAAACAATCTTATCTTTTTTTTTTTTTTTTTTTTTTAAGTAGGCCCCAGCGTGGAACCCAGTGCAGGGCTTAACCTCAAGACCTTGAGATCAAGGCCTGAGCTGAAATCAAGAGTCAGATGCTGAGCCACACAGGCACCCCATATTTGTCATGGATGTAGTTATTTCCCTAGCCCATAATACATGCAGACACTCAAATATTTACAAATGTGATTAGAAAAGATAGCAGGCATTGCTGGTAATCAGAAGAGCTGGGTTCTGGTTCTAGCCACTGTTATCCTGGACCACACTTAATGTCATTTGCAAAGCTAGAATACCCTTCAGATTGCTTCTAAATCTAAAAATCTAATGTTCACAGTCCTTTGCAGTTTACAAAGTGCTGTGACATCACCAAAGCCACAGACTATTAAATCTGATTCTTACAACAACTGATTAGTATAGATTCTCCTCAGAGACTTATCATCATCCAGAATGTACAGTGATGTACAACTGAAATAAACCTTAAGAGGCAAAATATCAATAAACATACGAACTTGGAACTGCATAGTAGAAGACAAGCTCAAGCTCAGAACAGAGAGAAAGAATCTAGAATACTTCCTAGAGAAAGTAGTTTTGAGCCCAGTGGCAATCTGATTAACTTGCTCTCAAGTCCTTGAGCCCTTGTTTACAAATCCATTGGAAGCACAATAACTTTCTTTTCAATGCCTATATTGAGAGGCAAGAGATTCTTTGATTACTGAGTTACCACTCAAAAACTATGCAAAAAGACACTCCATAATAAATTTTTTAACTTATCAAATCCCACTTGGTCCAAATCTTATCTACTTGCAAGGCTCAACACCAATAATGTCTTCTCTTCCATTCTTTCCTGAAGGGATTTCTGCCATACAGTTTCAGTTATTTAGTTCAGTGAACAATTAGGCACATATGCACTCTTTCATAACATTATCTTGAGCTATTATTTACCTCCATTTATATCTTTCTCTTTTCCCATCTCCTTCAAGGATTGGAGACCTGTATTTGGCTTCTAATTAATCCCTTTCCTTCCACCCTCAGTGCAGTTCTCATAGTAAACACTCAATGTTTGTGGATTTGATCTACCTGTGAGATTAGTAACCCATTCTTCATAAGGAAGAGGCTACCTCGATTATGGAGGGTTAATTTCAACTTCTTCAAGCAGCACAAAGAAGGGAATTCAGACTGAGCCTCCACTGAGTGCTAAATATTAATAGATACTTTACATAGATTATTTTGTTCAGTGTAAAAAGGACCCCAGAAAATAGACTTTTTTTTTTTTAGAGATGTGGAATCGGTTCAAAGAGATTAAGTAAGGTGTACAAGGGCCAACAACACCAGGTGGTGGAGCTAGGATTTGAACTTGGCCTGTCTGATTCCAAAGCCTTCCTTTTTCCTGATATTCTGCTGTTGCCTCTTAGTGGATATATCCCCCCTCTTCTGTATTCTCCTCATTACTATATTGCTTAGATATTCAGTGTAGTAGAAAGCTAAAACTTGGGGCACCTGGGTGGCTCAGTGGGTTAAGCCTCTGCCTTCGGCTCAGGTCATGATCTCAGGGTCCTGGGACTGGCCCCAAATCGGGCTCTCTGTTCAGCAGGGAGCCTGCTTCCCCCTCTCTCTCTGCCTGCCTCTCTGCCTGCTTGTGATCTCTCTCTCTCTGTCAAATAAATAAATAAAAACTTTTTTTTTTTTTTTTAAAGAAAGCTAAAACTTGAACTTCAATACCTTCAAGAGCCCTGGAACCCTTCCATCTGTATCTGTGAGACAACTTTTGAGCTTCCAAAGATTTGCTGCTGAACAGCAGCTTGAGAGGAGCAGATAGAAGACCAGAGGCATCCACTCCCCAAGGTGACTGGGGCAGGAGGGACAGAGAGGAGGATTAGGAAAAGTTGCCCTTTTCTTTAAACAAAGATTTTAGGAACTTCCCAGATTATGGATTATCTTCATTTGCTCTTTGCTTACCTACATGTCCTAATTTTTCTACAGAAAATACAATAAGTACAGAAAAAGTCCTGCTTGCTCTGACTACCTTCAAGGCCATTTTATTCAAACCAGGACTTCCTGGGTCTTCAGGAAGAGCTCCCCCTGCTCTGGGGTGAAAATGCTATAGGCTGTGCTATTTTGTGTGAATTTTGTTTCCAGGTGTCCCAAGTTAATGGTAGTCAAATTATACCTCAAAAAAATTCCTATTTTTATATGACCCACAAAGTGATGATATTAGGAGGTGGGGCCTTTAAGAGGTAATTATGTTTAGATAAAGTACTGCTCCCTTGATGGGATTAATGTCCTTCTAAGAAGAGAAAGAGACTAGAGCTTTCTCTCTCTGTCCTGTGAGGACAGAGCAAGAAGGCAAGCCAGGGAGAGCGCTCTCACCAGACACTGATTCTTGGACTTCCCAGCCTCCAGAACTGTGAAAAATAAGTCTGTTGGTTAAGCCATCTAGTCTATGGTATTTTGTCGTAGCAGCCCAAGCTAAGGCTGTAAACCTCCTCCTTTCTCTCCGATGGAAATTGGACCAGTTCCTAGAAATGGACCAACAACTTTGGGATTGCCCTTCTATCTAAGGTGTCAGGGAAACCAAAAAACCAGAGGTTCCTTTTAGGTAAGACCTACCTGGATCTGAGAGCAGGGGTTGGGGGAAGGGTTTAAGAAACATGCTTTGAGAGATTCTGTTCCTTTGTCCCTACCTATCTCTTGACTTTTCCAAAAATATTTGAAAGGATAGTCATAATGAAAGATAGGCTCGAAATAGCAGAAAAATTTGTGAAATCCTGCACTCTGGGAATGGAGAGGGATCTTAGAAATCTTCAGTTCTTCCTGTTTGCCATTCACAACATGGAAGGCACAGTGGCCCATTGTTGATCCTAGCTGATTATTAGAACGTGAGCTGCAGTATTTTCCCTCCATCTGTTGCTGTGCCCTCTGGGTTTTTGAGGAATGAGGCTGCTGCCATTTCTGGACAGCAGATCTTCATTGGGTTTCTCTACTCTAATCTAAACATCCTCAATTCTCTGAGTTCCTCTACCCAAGCCTCCTTAGCATTCCACTCACCCCTTGGAGGGACCTCTCTTGCCTTTCTGTATCCTCTTTGAGGTGCCCAGAACTGGATAAACAGTTTGCATAGCAGGGCAACCAGTGAAGAGGATGGTGGGAGTGCTCAGCTGCGTAGCTTTGCATGCCGATGTAGAGATGGAATGTCTAAGGTGACACCTTGCCTGTTTTGGCAGCTGGGTCACACTTTGGCCCCCGGCACACATTCATTTAGTCAGTGTGAGCCGGCAGAAATTCCTGCATGCTAGTATCATAAGACACTTGAGAGGGTGAGGGATCTAATTTATGAAGAATCTTTAGAACAGATCTTATTTATGAAGAATGTTGAGAACAACTTTCCCTCTACCTTCATTTGATATCACTGTCTACCCTGTGGTGTCTTCCTGAGGCATCTTAGATCTTTGGGCCTGGGAAAAGGGGGAAAGGGGAAGACAGTGGAGGGGCAGTCATCTCTAGCTTGCAGAGTTAAGAGTTTGCATCTTTGTTCTTGCCCCAAATTAATTCTTGGAATATTTATTGAATGCCAGTTATGCACTAAGCACCAAGCTAGGTCCTGGCAATACAATGGTAAGCATAATAAGACGTAGAGCTTATAAAATCTGATGGGGAAAAAATATATCAATTAATCACACAAATAAGTAAATAATTCCAAAATATGATCAATGCTTGAGAGAAAAGTGGAAAGTTCTATGCAAATATTTAATGGGGAATCTGATTGAGTCGGACCTATTCTTTAAGTCCTTGGAGAGGTAACACTTCAGTTTCCATCATCAAAAGAAGACTATGAGTTAAGTGGGCAAAGAGGGAGGGGGAAGTTATGGCTGAAAAAGGTATTGTATAGGTGGAGGGAAGAGTGAAGGCCCCAGGCAGGAATGAGATGAGTTCAATTCCATCACAGTCAAACATCTAACAAATGGCAAGCTGTTAGTTGGGAAATGGGTTGGTCAGTTGAGGGATGGGTGGGAAGGGCATTTATTTTTGTGTATGGACCAAATGGCAGAGAGGAAATAGCTGGGCCTCACAACACAAAGATACCAGTATCTGCATAATAATTTCCACATCATCAGGTGATTATTGACTTCGTGTCAATAATGAGTTCACATTGATCTGGCAATCTCCCTTACTACATGTTGACCCCAAGACCAAGTTTTTATACCCATCCCACCCTGGGGAGTAGAGGCAGGAGCTTAAGTTAAGAGCTTGGGTGTGGGAGTTCCCAAATCCTGTGGCTGCCTGATTCATAATGGCCTAGCATAAGGCTTAGCTGCCTCTAGGAATGGACAGAACAAAAAACGACAAGCCAGAGATGCCAAGTCAGTTACTTCCTGTTTGTTATATATCTTCTCGGCCCAGCTCAAAGGTGACAGGGCAGAGTTCACAAATCTGCGCTCTGCTCTTCTGGGCAGAGAACTCGTTGTCAGTAGTGCCATCTTCAGGGCATTAAGGAATTTGCCAGGAATTTGATGGGATCAGAAGGGGAAAATGCCATCTCTCTTCTCTCTCATTCAAACCTCTTAATCTGAGCATGTACCTGGCCCTCCATGGGGCTGAAACACTCCTATTCCTTCCGATCTTTTGGCAGGCAATATTTAAGGCCCTTAGTCCTACAAGGCAGGACACAGGGCTGTAGTATCCCTTCCCCCTTCCCTGCCAATTAAATCTGTCATTTGTTAAAAAAAAAAAAAAAAAAGGCACTGGGCTCCTCTCATTTTAAGGTCATCTCAAGGAAGTTAAGAATGCTGCATTGTAAAGGCATTTAAGCCTTCTGGTGTTTTAAAAAAGGTGGGTGGGTATAAATCGAAAGTCTTGATGTGCTAAGGTTAATTATCATCATCATCTTCGCCATCTCTAAGTAAATCCTCCTTGGGTTTTACTTATTTCTATTACTTTTTGAAATAAATGGCTCATTTTTCCTTGGCAGTGGCTTTGGTGAATCACTGAGTAGAACTGTCAAGTCCTGAGGTGCCCTGTCCATCATTTCCTAAGCTTAGATGCACATCGATAAGCTTCAAGTCCTTCCAGACTTGATTGGTCCTATTCGCCAACCTCTTCTGAGAAAGGCAGAATGGGAATCCAGAGTGCGCAAGGGAAGATAGGCCCGGGGCACCTGGGTGGCTCGGTCATTAAGCATCTGCCTTCAGCTCAGGTCATGATCCCAGGGTCCTGGGATGGAGTTCGGCATCAGGCTCTCCTCCTGCCTGTGTTCCCTCTCTCTCTCTCTGTCAAATAAATAAATAAAATCTTGGGGGAAAAAAAAAAAGGAAAATAGGCCTAGGAGGTTAAGAGAGCCTAATGACCTAATGACAGAAGAAAAAGTCAAGTGACTCATTCTGTTTCCTAGGCCTCTCTACCCTGAAACTCATCTCAGAAGGTGCTTAAAGAGACCTGGGCCTAAAAAGAGAGTGAATATGTTTTACAAAACCCTCAGGTTCAATGTTTGTATTGAATAGAATAATAATCTGCCCTAAGAGGGAAATAAATAATCCTTGTTTTTACTTCCATTAGAGCAGTCTGTGGGCCATAATCATTACCAGGAATTGTGCTGGCTGCCAGGTATCAGACCCCAGTGCCTCCCAAAGGAATGCTTCGTGGCATTTCCTGGCTGCCTTGGCATTTCATTATAGGCAGCTCCTTCCTCCCCACCCCAGCCCCACACTTGATATTTCATGTCACCAAAGGTTTTGACTATTAGTAACTACTAATTGTCATGTTGCATATAAGATGATTAGGAACAGAGGGGACAGAGGGAATACTGAATTCAAGCAGCCAGTTGGATCAATAACCAAATAATTAGAGAATATAGAGGATTGGATAGTTCAGGAGGAAGGTAGATAGGAAGTATCTCTGCTAAAGATATCTTAAATTAAAACAACCACAAATGTTGAAATTTGAGTTTGTACTGTAGAAAGTGGAAAACCTTTCTAAATTATAGGTTTCCTCCCTTTTATTTAAAATAATTTATTTTTAAGATTTTATTTCTAAGTAATCTCTATACCCAACATGGGGCTTTAACTCACAACCCAGAGATCAAGAGTCACATGCTCCTCTGATTGAGCCAGCCCAGCACCCAGGTTTCCTCCCTTTTAAGAAATGAAATATATCAAGCATACTGGGAAAAAATTAATATAACCAATATTGTTCTACCCTATAAAAACATTAAATCTTGGGGTTTGTATGTAACTCCCACTGACTCTTGCCTCCTGTCAATGTGGTTTTCTCCCAGACTAAACAGGACTGACATATGTAGCAAATGGGATATTGTAGAAATGAGAGTGCCACTTACAAGGTTAAGTCACAACACTGTGGTTTCCAACTTACCCTCTCTTGGATCACGCACTCTGGGGGAAGCCTGCCCCCATGTTCTGAAGACACTCAAGTAGCCCTATTGGAGAGAGGTCCACTTGTGAACTAAGGCCACCTGCCAACAACCAGCACTAACTTGCAAGGCAGGTGGGTGAACTGCCTTGGAAGAGAATCTTCCAGTCCCAATGAAGCACACAGGGAACTGTAGCCTCAGTCAATATCTTGACTGGAACCTTATGAGAAATCCTGAGGCAGAACTAGCCAGCTAAACCACTCCTGAATTCCTGACCCTCAGAAACTTCGTGAGGTAATATATATATATTGTCTTAAACCACAAAGTTTTGGGGCAATTTGTTGTGACAATAGGTAATAAAATTGCAAACAACTATGTACCTTGCACCAGCCTGTCATCTTATTTTACTTTGTTTACTACAGATTAATCATCTTAAAAATACAACCCCCACCCTACCCCAACACACACACAAAACCCAAACAAAATAAAACATCAGGGGCACCTGGGTGGCTCAGTTGGTTAAGCAGCTGCCTTTGGCTCAGGTCATGATCCCAGGGCTCCGGGATGGAGCCCCGCATCAGGCTCCTTGTTCAGTGGGGAGCCTGATTCTCCCTCTCCCTCTGCTCCCCCTACTTGTGCTTGCTCTCCCCCTACCTCTGGGTCAAATAAATAAAATCTTAAAAAAAAAAAAAACACAAACATCAGATGCAGTTGAAATGCTGGCTTCTTGATCCTGTCCCTGCCTTGTGCCTCAGAACTCTGAAAAAGCACATGGCTCACTGTACAGTG
>JAPYYM010004525.1:0-10030 GCA_028534135.1 Potos flavus
TTTGGGCAAGTCACGTAAGCCATCTGCGCCTCGAACCAAAACTGAGGATAGTCCTACTTCTGTGTCAGTGTGGTGAGGACGCAACAGGAAAATGAGTGATGGCGGGGAGCACTGGCCTATTGTGCAGCCAGCACTCAATAGAATCTCCAGCCAAGGGCAGAAGGGGATTCTTGGTGACCCGCCTTTTCAGTCCTTATGGGACTGTAGGTCTGCAGAAGTCTGGAAACCTCTGTGTTCGGCTCTCGCCCCTCGGGCAGACCTGGAGCGGAGGGGGCCCGCCGGTCCCAGCCGTCCCCGCTGAGCCTAGGCTAGGAAGGTACTTGGGCCGATTTTGCATCTGCTGAAATCCTTGCTTTGCCGGTTCGCTTTCTTCTGCTGTAGCGGAGGATTTCTACTAAAGCCTCCAACCGTGTCTGGATTATTGCTTCCGGCGACATCAGGGGAGCGTGTTCTGATACCTACTTTCACAAAACACTGAAGGCAGAAGCACAAACCGGGGCTTAGCAAGGCTGGGAAAAGTAGTCACAGGTGCTGCTGGAGAAACCCAGGCCGCGTAGCAAACAGCCCATCCTCGGAGGAGGCAGTCGTGGGGGAGAGGGAGGGCCCCGGGTCTAATCAGAGCAGGGAGGCCAACTGAGAGTTCAGGGCCAAATAAAGGGGAGGAGCCTGGCTCTGCAATCAGGCAGACGTGGGCTCCAAGCCCTGTGCCACTTAGCGGTATGACTTTGGGCAGGGTTCTGGACTCCCAAGTCTCTCTGTCCCCCATCTGGGCAAGGAGACTGAGTACCTACCCCATGTAACCGGGGAGCCAGAAGGCCAGGTCCGGTCTGTTACAGGGACTCAGTAAGAGTCCCCCTTCCGTCATCATCCCCCTTGTCCCTCGGGGTGCATCTTTCCCTTCCTTATCAGAACACCAGAGGCGGTCCAAGTGCAAGTGTCTTCCTCTGGTTCTGAGACGTAATCCTGACTCAGGTGAGGTCTCCTGGATCAGGCCATGGCCAGGGCGGACAGAGGGTCCCCCAAACCTGAAAAGTCCAGCGCTGATTCTTCCTTGCTGGACCCAGAGAGAAGGAAGACAGAGCAGAGCAGTCCCGGGTCCCACACGGCCCTGCTTGGCCAGGGTGCACAGACCCCACGCCAACCGCCTTGCCCACGGGAGACTCACCAGGAGGCCAGTGCATGAATGCCTGGAACCACATGGGGCTTGACTGGGGCAAGCTGGAGACTCCATCACAAGAGGAGAGGAAATTCCAGCTCCACCCTCCACGGTCACAGCCCTCCACAGTACGCCTCAGCCTCCCTTTCTAGATTTCCCGGCACAGACCCTGCCTGGCTGCCCCAATCCGTGCTCCCCCTTGCCCGTTCCCACCCTGAACCTTCAACCCTCCTCGAATTCATCCCACCTCGAATGCTCTCCCGCTTCTCCTGACCGGTCCCCAGCCTCCCATGCAGCCCAGTTCTAGTCACGCCTCCTCCATGAAGCCCTTCCTGGCCAGACCAGCACAGTGACTCTTGGTTCCCCTTCGGGTGTGCATCCTGTGTCCCCGCTGTGGGGGCCCCCAGAGAGCTGAAATGAGCCCGTACATCTGTATACTTTATACCCTCCGCTTTTATGCAATGTTCGGCCCGGTCCACGTGTACTGTTTTTAAAGACTTTGAGATCCAAGGAGACAGGCAGACAGACGAGTGGGACAGATAAACTTAACACAGATGTACAGAGCAGCAGGGGACCACGGGAGCAGAGAGGGGGTCTGGGGACCCAGGTTACCAGCAGTGGGAACCCACAAGGATCATCCAGATCCAGATGCAAATCCAGATATTGAGAAAGACACAAAGGCCATCCCGCTCAGGGAGTCGTCCCTGTGGGGCCAGTGTTGCGTGGGCTTCTGTGCACGCCCCCTGGTTTCCTCCGTCCCTGTCCTCCATGCGCCCTCTCGTCGGCTTCCTGCTTCATCCCGTGCCCTATATGGTTCATAGAGAGAAGTTACTAGTTAAAGGAGAGAGGGGGTCCTGGAGACCCTGAGTGCGTGGCTGAGCAGAGGCCCAGTAGAAATCTAATAAGTACATCAGAGGGATAAAAGCTCAGACAACAAGAAGGAGGATTTAAGGAAATGAGGATCTTCAGTCCCTGGTACCTGAGGAGGTCATAATTGACAGAGCAGCCTGAGCTCCCCTGGTCCTGCATGGAATTTAAGAAATTGGATTTTATACTCACCTGTGTTTGGGAACTAACTACCCTCCCAAGTGATAAATTCCAAGGGCTCTTGGTGGAAATCACTAGAAGCCACACTGCCATCATCTGTTTACTCTCTACCTGTTCATCTTCCGGAGCCACGGAGAGCTCTGGCGTAGCCCTTGTCTGGCTACTGCTTCCTAAAGGGGGCGTGTGCTGGGAACAGGGCCTGGGCTTCAGGCTCGATCCCGACCCAGCAGCCGTGTGGCCTCAGACACTCAGGCCACTTGGCTACTCTCCCCGAAGGCTAGAGTGGAGTCTAGTACGCAGGCGGGTTGACCAGTTGCTAGGATACCGGTCTCCAGGTGGGTCTGCCCCCTTCAGGGTCTTGCATTCAACGGTTTCCCAAAGATGCCCGGATCTTCCCCTTCCGGAGACCTGTGTTCCCCGGATCCTGCCCCCTGCCATCGACCCGACTGAGTGCAGAAGTCCAGAGACTGAATTTCTCTCGGGTGACATTTTGATGAATTTAGACCCAAACTCACTGGGCTTATTGATCCTAGAGAGAAAGTTCATCCTTTAAAGACTACTCAACTGCATACTTAATCCACGTGCCACACACCGGGTCAATAAGAAACGCCACCAAGACAAACACGGTGCTGAGGCCTTTATTGAAAGAGGACTCGGTGACATTCGAGTCCTGTCTTCCTTCCACTCCACCAGAGCTCCCCCCGCCCCCGCCATGGGGGCAAGTGTCCCCCACCCCCACCCCAGCCCCGAGTTTGAGTGGCGGTCTGCAGGAAAGCTGTGGGTTCTCAGCCCGCTCCGCCGCCAATGACATGCTGTGGGACGGTTAGCCAGCACATTGGCCTCTCTGTGCCTCAGTTTTCCCATCTGAGAAATAGGAGACGGGGCAGCTCCCTCACCACTTCTATGTGGCGTGCACGGCATAACCGTGTGGACGGCGCCCGGCACGGCGTAGCTGCTCAGCGAACACGACTCCCCATGCTTTGTTTTACAATCCCAGCACACAGAACCTAATCCGGGGCTCTGAAGTCTTCTCCCCCCTCAGCTGATTACAGAGGGCCCTCCGGATGGGCCTCCAGACACGAAGCACAAGGGAAGAGAGGAGGCAAACCAGCACGCCCCCGCGAGCGTGCGCGCCCACACTCAGAGCGGCACTCTGCAGACGGAGATGCTGAAGCCCGGTGACTTGTCCAAGAGATGTGACGCTTTCTCCCACTAAGTGATGTGTAAGGGAAAGGAACTAAATAGATGCTGTCTAAAACAGAAGCTCGGGAAAGCAAAAATTGTCTGTCTTGTTCACGCGGTATCCATAGCAACCGGAACCGACTCATGGGGAGCTCTCAACAAATACGGGGTGAGTGACGGAGCGTGTGAATGAGGGAGAGAAAAAAAAATCAAAGATGGAAACCTGAATGACTTGACGCTTAACAGCATAAGGCTGACCCACATCGGAGGCTGACTTACCGCAGGTTTCTGGAAGACAGAAAAAAGGCCGATGAGAGCAGAAGCTGTACGGAGTCTGTCCTCAAATCCCCAGATAAATTCTCAGACCTGAGCCCTCATCTCAGCCCGAAAGGTCTGGAAGGGAACTAAGGTGTCAGATCGGTTGGCAATCTGTCGGACAGAAGGCTAGACTGACCTAGTCTGTTTGGTCACTCATCCAGTGTAAGCATGTATTGAGTGCCTGCTGTATGCCAGGGACCAAGGATGGGTTGAGCTGGTCCCCGCCTCACAGTCATGAGGATAGAGCAAAGGATAATAAGCCATCGTCTCATCTGTAGAAAGTCTCATAGCAAAAGGATGTGGGAAGCATGGGGGCCCAGAGTAGGGAGTGCCCACCTGCAGGGATGAGTGGAAGAAGGAGCGGAGAGGGAGTTTCCTGAGGGGGTCTTGAACGAGGGGTGAGATGAGGTATTTGAGGGCAGTGCAAGAATCCCCAGCACATGAACGACCAGGTCACAGGCACAGAACGGGAATCAGCAGGGCACGTCCTCAGACCCACACAGCATGACCGGCCTTGCAGTAGGGCAGAGGGCCAGTCAGGAAACAAGACTGGGGAGGAAGGCGGGCAATCATCCCTGCCGCTCAGGGCGCTCCCAGGATGGGAAAGGCAAGGACACAGCTCTGCAGCAGGTGGCTCTGGGGAAATGACTTCACTCCTCTGAGCGTTCGTTTCCTCCTCCGTACAAGGATGAATGGGGTGATTTCTAAGTTCCCTTCCGGTTCTAACATTCTATGACATTTCTGACTAACGCACGAGATCAAATATGTACACAAGACCAGAGGCATAAGAAAATACACCAAGAAACGTGTGTTAATCTAGTGCAAACAGTGTAAGAACCGAATAGGCTGGCTATGCGGGGTGTGCTGGAAACACCCGTGGACTTGTCCTTCCGGGCCACACATCCTGGCTTCCAGAGCCCTGGGTCGTGCCCAGCACGCAAGGGAAGGGAGCGTTGCCAGCTGAGCCCCCGGGAAGTCTGGCTCTGCATGAACGAAGTACCCCCAGTTAGCATTACAGAAAGAAGCTCGGGAGAGCCTCCTCGCCTTTGTGTGGTGCCAGGAGCTGAATCTGGAGCTACGCCTCATCCCACAGAGCTCCCGACGCTTGGGAGGAAAAGAAATGCATTGGTAAAAAGTAGCAGGAGCTCAGGTCATCGAGGAAGGGGCATCTCAGACCCAACCAATCCTAAAGCTAGAGGGATCTTAGCAATCTTTTGGGGGAGATGCTATTCGTTTGGGTGGGGGAGCATCAGTCCCTTTGAGAACGCACGAAAGCCGTAGTTCTCTCCTAGAAGAATGCCTACAGACTTAGTTTTGTATGCATATTCAGAAGGACATGAGAAGACTTGATAGAGGGCCCCTAGAATTCCGCCCCCCCATCCCACCACCAGACACCAGGTTAAGTCTCCTGCCCTAGTTCAAGCTCTCTGTTTTGCAAATGAGGAAATTGAGTCCCAGAAAGAGCGGGTGACTCACCCAAGATCACCCAGTGAATGAGAGCAGAGGCAGGTTCCCAGGAAAATCAGGCCAGCGTCTGTCCCAGGCAGGGAGGCATGCAGCAGGGCCCAGGATCCCTGATGGGTGACACGGAGCTTGGTCCCTGCAGATGCCATGGTTGCACTCAGGCAGGGAGTGCGGAGAAGGGGGCAACCAGGCTCTGGTGGCGGGTCCCCAGAGCTTTCGGCTCCTGCTGCCTCCCCGGCCACGGTAGCCAGCCTTCCCTGCGGAGGCGGGACCTAGGTGACTTCGTAGTGACTCAGCAGCTTCTGTGCCATCATTCCATTCACAGCAGGGAATGCTCCTCCGGGAACACTGCCCGGGGTGGGGGGGGTCCTCATAGGACAGACCCTCGGAGCTGCTCACCTCCTCACCCCCATAGTGTGAACAGGAGATCTGGATCTGTGAGCGGTAAAATCCTATACCTGGGGGCAGGGGGCGGGGACCAGGATGGAAGAGAGCTCAGACCAGATTCAGGTGTCGGTTCCGCCGCTCTAGAGATAAGCTGCAATGGGCAAAGGATTCAACCCTCCTGAGCCCCGTTGTCCACTGCAAAACCAGGATCATCGCAGTGCCTCTTTGCAGGACAGGTGGAAGAATTCAATGAGATCATTTCTAGGACGCGCTTAGCACCACACCTGGCAATGCCTGTTAGCTGCTTTGTCCCACTGCCCGGGGAAGCCCCGGGGGAGTAAAGCCTTATCTTCGGGATCTCACACCTGGTAACAATGGATGGGAAGAAATCCCCCTTCCCACTCTTCCAAGTATTTGCTTAAGATGCAGCAGGAGGCCTCCGCGGAAGCCCCTGGAAGAACTTGCCGCAGATGTGGCCCAATGCAGAGGTCGGGAGTGTGGCCCCCACCCCCCGAAGATGTTACAGGCAAGTCGGGAGTGACTTTTCTGGAATGGTGGAGGGGCAGTCCTGCCGGGAGGTGGGAGACTGAGCGCATGAGCTATCAGAGCCGTCCACCAGGCACGCTTCTCGGGCTGGACCTCGGCAGCCTCGACTCAGTCCGCGGTCAGCAAAAACAGGATGAGACACGGAGGGATCATGACCCACCCGACGTGAAGCGGAAACCACAGGTGGAGGCCCTCAGTCCCATGTGCGAAAGACCTAGAAGCCAGGACCAGGGTAAACGGGCTTCTCTTCAAATGTTAAAAAGCTCAGCCAGTGGTGTGCTGGTCAACCAGGCTTCGGGAGGGAGAGTGTGTGGGGAAAGAGCCTTGATGGCAGCTTTGTCGTTTTCATTGCTGTAAATCCTCCCACCGTGGCCAGTGCGAAGCTGCCAGTGTGACGTCACTGAACGCAGAGCTGGGAAGAGAGGCACACAGTCGACTCTTCCAGACGGGTACTCGAGCCCCACCCCGTGGCTGCACTCTCAGCCCCCAGACAGGACAAAGGTTTACAGTCCCTTGGGCTCCGGTCTGGCCTAAGTCCTTGCAAAGAGACCCGAGCACCTTTCACTGAAGACAACTTCTTCCTTCTCCTGAAATGAAGCCTGCCTCCTTATAATCCCCACCACCTGGTCCAGACTCGTTCCCCTAAAGCCCCGAGGTAGGTCTTTCCTCTTTCCTATCTGTATAACCCAGTTCTTCACCTGGGTCTCTTGTGGCAAGGCTTATAGACCCTTGCTGGCCTGGCACCCTCCTCTGGGGGCTGCTGGGTTTGTCCTGTCCCCCTTAAAGAATGGCTGTCCCCTTGGGTGGCTCCGTCGGTTAAGCATCCAGCTCTTGGTTTCCCTTGGGTCGTGATCTCAGAGTCGTAGATCGAGCCCCGCATTGGACTCCGAGCTGGGTGAGGAGCCTGCTTAAGATTCTCTTGGGGCCTCTGGGTGGCTCAGTCATTAAGCATCTGCCTTCGGCTCAGGTCATGAGCCCAGAGTCCTGGGATCGAGCCCCGCGTGGGTCTCCCTGCTCAGCGGGGAGCCTGCTTCTCTCTCCCACTCCCCCTGCTTGTGTTCCCTCTCTCACTGTCTCTGTCAAATAAATAAAATCTTTAAAAAAAAATTTTTTTAAAAAGATTCTCTCTCCCTCTCCTTTTGCCCCTCCCCTTCCCTCTCTAAGAAAAAAAAAAAAAGAATGGCTTACAGATCTGGGCACCTCCTTCCATGTGTGTCTGAGCGATGGCAGGTAGAACTTTCATCACCGCTCAAACTGAACAAGAGGACCTTTATCTGAGTCTTCCTCCGGATTTGTTCTAATTCCTTGGCTGGTTTATAAGAGTCCAGTGGTGAACCTGAAGCTTAACCCTCCTTCTACTCCAACACCCGGTACGTGCCCTGCGTTCACTCCGTGGTTAGTCAGTAACTGCTGGCCAGGTTGACAATGACCATTTTCAGAACCATCAGCTCCTCTGATTCTACAAAAGACCAGCCTGAGACCTACACTACCATGCAAGCCAGGGCTGGTAGGCCTCCGTGAGACCACGAGGAGCCCGCGACTTTCTCGAGAGCTCGACGTCGCTGTCAGCTGAGCAGCTCTGGACCTTGTCTTTACAGCAGTAGGGGACCCTCTCCTCAAACCAGAGCCAGAGCCCTCGGGCTAAACTGGAGGCTTATTTTATTCTTGGTCTGACTTCCGACACCCCCATGGTCTTTATAATAATATTTTATGTTGTTATTTTTCTGACTGGTGTTCAGAGGGCACTTAAAATACGTCCAGCCTTTGTCGCAGATGTGTGGACAGATCATAGGAACACACCTGTCCTCACCTTCCCCTCCAGCTTCCTGACCAGTTATCCCCCCCAATTAGTCTCTATTTCACAGACTGAGGAAATGAAGGTAGTCACCTCCCATCAGAAGGCCTCACCACTAGGGGCGCCCGGGTGGCTCAGTCGGTTAAATGTCCGACTCTTGGTTTCAGCTCAGGTCACGATCTCAGAGTCGGGCTCCGTGCTCAGCAGAGTCCGCTTGAGATTCTCTCTCTCTCCCTCCGCTTCTGCCCCTCCCATTGCGCGCGCTCTCTCTCTCTCCCTCTCAAATAAATAAATAAATGATCCTAAAAAAAAAAAAAAAGTCGCAGTACTGTGTGAGGAGTCCCAAGAGCTGTGGGCCCAGCGGTCCAAGCTTCCTAGGCTGGCTTTTCTCCGCCTCAGGAGCCGGGGGAGGACCCGGCCGTCCCGTCCAAACCCCATAAACCAGGACAGCTGCGGACGTCCTCCTCCCCAGACCCCGCACTTTAAAGACTGTTCTCGTGTTGGGCCAGGTTACCTCATGATGTCCCCCAACCCTAGAACCTTCTCCAGACCAAGGAGAGATACAAATCCTTCCGTAGCTCAGGCCTGGGCCACCAGCCCCCTTCGCATGGCTGCGACAGCCTGTGCGGTCAGGACAGAGGCTGAGTCAAGGTCCCTGACAGTTTCTTGTGGGCAAACAGATCCTAGACCCCCGTGGCCTGCCGCTGCCCACAATCGCCGAAACCTGTGAGTTCCCTGGCTCCGAGACGGACCAGGAGTGGTCAGTGTGGACGCGGGTCTGTTGGGGTAGCTCCCGTCCCTGCTCTGAGAAGTACAAAACGGCCGAGCGATGATCCAGCCAGCGGGCTGGTGGGGGCACGTAGGCAAGGCAGGAGGTGGCCGATGGCGGTGAATACATTTTCTCCTCAGAGGAGATTTGTCTGAGGTGTCAGCTGGAGTCTGGAATTCGTTCTCACTCTCTCACTAGAATGTGGGAGTGTGTGCGTCCTCTCTCTCTCTCTCTCCCTCGTCCAATCCCAGCCACCTTGTCCTCAGCTCTGAGGGGCTGCCAGGCTGCATGGCCCCGAATGCCGCCCCCTCCCTGGGATTCTGCCATGGCTGTGTAGGGTTTGTACCGTCCCTGGCATGCCTGATAGCAGTCAGCCTCCCCCTGGGATGGCCTTGTGCTGAGCAAACTTTCATGTTCTTACAAAGTGATGGCTGGTCGTTCAGCATCACTCCCCTGGATCTGTTGGGGGCTGATTCCTGATCAAACTCTCAGGCTCTCCGTTGCCCCCTCATGCTGAAAGATTGGCATTCAAGAGAAGAAAGGTGCTCTCAGGTCTGCTGCCGGGCTCCCGGCTGGGATGTGGGGCTCCGGGGAAGATGGGGAGGCTTGGGTTTAGCCCAAAGCCTTGTGTTCAAATCCCAGCTCGGCCGTCACCAGCTGGGTGACTTTAGGCAAGTCTCAGACCTCTCTGATCCTCGGTGCCCGCCCCCCTCCAAGAATGTCTCATGTCCTGCGAGGGTTCAAGGAGAACTTGTATCTGGCATGGTACTTCAAAGACCTGTGGGTGTGTTAGCCGCTGATGTCCGGTCACGACCGCGTCCTCCGACCCATGTTCTGGTCCCTCGGAGGGCAGGGGAGTTCCGTGGAACTTTCTGGAATTCACAGAACTTCCATACGCCATCTTGGGCAAGAACAAGGGGGTAGAACCAGGCTGTGGCCTTCCCCCTAACCCTCTCCCAGAGGCATCCCCCAGCGAAGACTCACCCCGCTGGCCCTGCCCCCTCCTGCCCCCTCACACCAAGCAGGAGAGACTCCATTTGCACACTCTCATTTTCCCAGCCAAAAGAGACGTGCCGCGAGGGCCTCTGCGTAGCTACATGGATAGCTAGATAAATAATTACTAAATAAATAAATAAATAAATAAGAATAAACAAAGAAAACCTCCAATGAGCTTGAATTGCTGCCGTGCTGAGAGGTAACTGGCAGATTCAATTTAATTATAAGATACAGAGTTGTAATGGGGTGTGTGAGGCTCAAGGAGGATTTCAATAATGGGAGGACAGCAGGGGTTCCGTTGCCTTCTCCGCCGGCTCTTCTCCTAACCCCGTTGCCTCCTCTCCTTCCTTGCCCTGCGGGCTGGGGCAGC
>JAPYYM010004526.1:0-10030 GCA_028534135.1 Potos flavus
CTGTTGGTGGGAATGCAAGCTGATGCAGCCACTCTGGAAAACAGTATGGAGGTTCCTCAAAAAGTTGAAAATAGAGCTACCCTACGATCCAGCAATCACGCTACTGGGTATTTACCCTAAAGATACAAATGTAGTGATTCGAAGGGGCATGTGCACCCGAATGTTTATAGCAGCAATATCCACAATAGCCAAACTATGGAAAGGACCTAGATGTCCATCAACAGATGAATGGATAAAGAAGATGTGGTGTATATATATATGTATATATATACACAATGGAATACTATGTAGCCATCAAAACTAAATCTTACCGTTTGCAACATGGATGGAACTACAGGGTATTATGCTAAGAAAATAAGTCAATCAGAGAAAGACAATTATCATATGATATCTTTGATATGAGGAATTTGAGAGGCAGGGCGGGGGGGTCGAGGGGGGAAGAAATGAAATAAGATGGGACTGGGGAGGGAGACAAACCATAAGAGACTTAATCTCAGGAAACAAACTGAGGGTTGCTGGGGGGGCGGGGTTGGGTGGCTGGATTATGGACATTGGGAAGGGTATGTGCTATGGTGAGTGCTGTGAATTGTGTAATACTGATGATTCACAGACCTGTACCCCTGAAGCAAATAATACATTATACATTTTTTTAAAAATCTGGGGCTTTAGGAAGATGTGAATTAAGGGAAAAAGCTGATCCACCTTCAAATGGAGGTTTAATTTGTTTCCAAGCTCACATCCCGAAAGCCCCAGTGACCTCAAACCTTCTCTCTCCCTACCCAGATTTCAGTCCCTCCTTCTTCCCAAACTCTGACACCTGAAACAAGTAAGGGATTTCAGGGAAGTAACCTTTTCCCTCTTGCTTTCTCTTCTGTGGACCTGTCACTTCACTACCCTTTCCTCTAACAAGGAGGCTCACAGCCCTGGTGCCTCTTATACACACCAGGATGGGTATCTGGAACTGTACCCAAGACCAGCACATTTGAGACCCAGTTTGGATGTTTGGGAATATCTTATTCTTGGTTCTGAAGGGTAAGTGCTTTCTCTACATGATTGTTCACCTTCATCCAGCAACAGGAAATCTACCCTCTTTCCAGTGTGGTAATATCCTCTCTCCCATGAGTGTGTCAGCTCTCTGAGGGCAGGGATTTGTGTCTGTCTTATTCACGGCCACATTTTTTGCACCTACAGCAGTGCTGGGCACATAGCAGGGGTGTAATACATATTTACTGAATGAATGGATGTTGCAACCAAGCTCCTCTGCTTTGATTTGGGCATGGTGTAGGAAATGGGGCCAGGCCATTCCAAGTCAAAGCTTCTGAGCCCAAAGGGAGAGAACATATTCTCACAACATGGCAGCTTATGGAGAAATAAGGATTTTTGTAATCTGGAGAACTTCAGGATTACTCAAATTCAAATCCAGATTGTGAATAAAGTGAATCAATGAGAATAATTTCTTAAGAAGATGGGTAGAATCCTTCTCCTCCTGGAGGAAGGGGATATTCACTCTGACAGGAGAGGAAAAGATAGAGAAAATGAAATAGGAAGAAAGAGGTAAAAAAGAAAGGTGAGAGAGGGGCCCTCCCGGCTGGCTCAGTTGGTAGGGCATGGGATTCTTGATCTCAGGGTCGTGAGTTTGAGTTCCATGTTAGGCATAGAGATTGCTTAAAAATAAAATATATTTTTAAAAGATTTTATTTATTTATTTATTTATTTATTTATTTATTTATTTGAGAGAGAGAGTGCAAGTGGAGGGGAGAGGGAGAGAGAGTACAAGCACAAGTGGAGGGGAGAGGCAGAGAGAGAGAGAGGGAGAAGCCAATACCCCACAGAGCAGGGAGCCTGGTATGGGGCTCCATCCCAGGACCCTGAGATCACGACCTGAGCTGAAGGCAGATGCTTAACCATCTGAGCCACCCAGGTGCCCCCCAAATAAAATCTTTTAAGAAAACCCAGAAAGGTGAAAGAAATAAGAGAGACTATGTGACTTGACAGACAAATTGATCAAAGAATAAAAAGCAAAAATTCTAGACCTATGTTGTTCAATAAGCCATTTTAAAACATTGTGGGGGGCAGGGGAGGTAAAACATGTTTTTAAAAATCAGTTTTAAAGCTGATAGGTTTTGAATGTGTTCCAGAGTGATGTGGCAAAGCTGCCCCTGAGCCCTGGATCCTGCTACTGGGAACCTGGACTTTGGAGCCAGCATCTGGGACAGACTGAAAGCCAGGACCAGGTCAGGACCCTGGAGAGCGCCAACCCCGTGGATAGGAGAGGAGCTCACTCAGCACGCCCAGCAAACTCTGCCAGGCAGGGCTGATGATGTCTCCTTCTCCCAATCCCCTTCTGAGTATTAAGGGACTGGAGTCTTGCACTCCTGACTGAGGCCTTGTGCTACCCAGGCATGCAGACTCTGAGAAATGGAATCTTGGAACTGAAAGTGGCTGTTGCCGATCTCCCTTGGAGATCTCAAACTCAGACCCCACTGCATTCTTCGATCACCTCCCTCGCTGCTAACTTCTGGGTCCTGTGTGTATCTGATTCTAGAGACCATTGGTTCCCTACTCTGCCCACATTATATGTGAGAAAACCAAGCCCAACTTGAGAAATGTAATGAACTACCCTAAGTCACCCTGAGATGATGCCTCACATTCTGAATGGGAAGCATGTGTACAACAGGTTTGGGGCCCATTGGACTATAATTCCTTCTCAGAGGGCCCCACTAGATCCTTTGAGGTTCCTGCAGGTATCTCCATCTAATGGTCCCAGAACAGGGGTCCACAAAGGATCTAGGCTCTGAAGTTCTTCGTTCTTTAGCTTGCTCTTCCTCTTTCCCCATCAGAATGCCTAGAATCAAGGAGCTACTTAAAAACCAACAAATGGCTTACTTTCTATGCGTAACAATTATTGTGCTTGTCCTAGTTTACTGGACAGTGATTGACTCCTTGCTGGTTGGACAACTTATGAGCCCCACTCTGTCCCAAATTGTTCTGGTCTGGCTAACACTTAGTCCCTTCTGAGCCTCATCCCTGTGCAGCTAATCAGCTGTAAATGCAGGAAAAGTTGAGAGGCTCTGCTAACTACAGCAATATAAGATAGATGGATCCCAATGCCAACTCTCTGAAGCAAAAATCACAATATAGCTTGCAGAAAGAAAAAGCCTTGCTCAAGGTCAACAGCAAATACACAACTTTTGTAACCCAGAGCTAGGGACAAGGACAGAGAGGCTGAGCTGCTTTAGACTCTGAAAGACAGAACCGGGTCTCAAAGTAAAGCCATCATTACTCATCTCTTGGGGCCTGCAGGATACTCTTATGTGTGTCTGGCACTGGGTTTTATCCCCAGTATATTTTATGAGAGGCATAAAAATGTGGTCTCCTGTCTCCAGATGTCCCACACCTGTGTATCATGGGATCAGAAATCCCAGCCTTGCAGATGACGATCTTTCTTTTGGGTTGAGTACTACCCTTATCTTGGTGTCCTCATTCAGAATGCAATAGGTGCTTCAAAATTGGCTCATGTGATTATGGAGGCTGAGAAGTCCCACAGTCTGCCATCTGCAAGCTGGAGGACCAGCAAGGCCAGTGGTATAGTTCAGCCTGAGTCCAAAGGCCTGATAGCCCAGGGAGCCAATGGCATAAATCTCAATCTGAGGGCCAGGTAAGATCAGATGAGATGAGATGTCTCAGCTTACACTGTGAGGAAGAAAAAAGGGACAAATTTCTCCTTCCTGTTCTATGCAGGCCCTCAACGGATTAGACAAAGCTCACCACATTGGGAAGGCTATCTGCTTTACTGAGTCCACTGGTTCAAATGCTAATCTCCTCCAGAAGCACCTTCATAGCATATCCAGTAATATCCAAAATATGTTTAATCTGGACACGTGGTGATCCAGTCAAGTTGACATTAAAATTAATCATCACCCTGAGGGCTGGGTGACCTTAGAGGGTCATTTGGGCCCAGGGGAGCAGGAGGGCATTCTACCACTGCCCTTCTTCTTCCACCCAACACATGAACTCAGATGAGGTCAGATTAGAGCTGCAGTTGGTGTGGCCTTGAAAGGGAAATTAGTACAACCAGGGAATTATTATTACTATTCTTCAGAGCAATAGCAGCTAACATTGAATATTCATCTTAGAATAATCTGACTACCAGCTAGCATTTATTTGGGCATTGACTATGTACCAGGCACTATGCCAGGTGCTTTATTCACATTAGCCCATTTGTCTGTACCACCCTGTAGATGTTATCCCCATTTTACAGATAAGGAAATTGAATATTAGTCTAGGTATCTTGTCAAGGTCACTTGGACTGAAGTCTAGCAGTGCCAGGACTTGGACACAGGTATCCAACTGCAAAGACCACGCTCCTAACTCTGACCTTGCTCTTCTTTGAGAACTGACCACTCCAGACATGCTGGGGTCACAGGAATAAACAGAACAGATACAATCCCTGCCTGTGTAGATATAATAATCCTGGGGGAGTCATTTCTGAGCATGCACTAGTCTACCTGACCCTGTGATTTTCTTGTATTCAATTATTTATATGACAACCCTACAAGGTAAGAACATTATTTTCCCCATTTGACGTACCGAGGCAGGGCTCAGAGAGGTTAAATCATTTTCCCCTGCATCAGACAGTAGGGTCAGGCAGGGTGTGGAAGGGGCCAGAGAACACCATCCATGGTGCCTCAGTGACAGCTACAGTACTGGGGCTTTTTCAATCTTCCCCAACCCCTTGATAGCCTTCCAGAGCTAGAGTTCTCTAAACCCTACCAAGGGTAGTGTCTTCTTTGCCACACTGTGGAATTCCTCAAGGCAGGTTCCCTGTCCCCAGTTTACTGTGTAGTCTAACCCTCTGTAAACCATCATGCCACCTACCTGGCAGGGTCAATGCAATGATCAAATTAGAAACCATAGAAGAGCATCAGCAGAGGGGAGCCTAATACTAGTCAGTTACTTCTTTCAAATTTCAATATGGCAGTGAGGTCACGGGAGATCCACAATCTCCACTTAGAGAACCATTAGTTGATAGGGAGCATGCCAGGAAGTGGCCCCAGGTCCAGAGATGCATCCCCTCTGGACCCAGCATTGCCCTTCCAACATCTGAGCCCCGCTGAGTACCACCCAGTAGGTTCAAGGGGCAGTGGCCCTTCCAACCCAAATGCAATATTCACCTTGGCCACATGAGGACAGCACATACCCATACAACACTCTGGTCACAGTGATTCCTGGGTATGGGGCTCCTGCTGCTGCTCCCAGAAGGAAGGGCTCATACACAGAAAACTGGGAGACCTCTCCCCACCGTGCCCACCCACCCTATTCTGCCCATCGTTCCTCCTCACCATTCACTTGTTCACAAATCCTCTCTAGGTAAGTGCTGACTTGAAGAGTTAAAGCCACAGGCTAGACACTACTATCACTTCTTATTCAGCCAGTATTTATTGAATAATAATTCAATAAATTGAATTCATTTCAATTCAATTGAATGCTTCACACCAGGCATGATTCTAGGTGATAGATACTCGGCAGTCATAAAACATTCAAAGATTCCTGTCCTTACTGACCTCACAGTCAGTATGTCACAGTCTAATGGAAGTTACTGCTTTCCTGCATACATTTTTTTAATTAAAAATTTCAAACATGCAGAAAAGTTGAAAGAATTTTACAGTGAACACCCATAGACCCACCACCTTTATCACATATCTATCCACTTATTTATCCCTCCATTCACCAATCCTACTTTTTCTTGCATTTTGTGGAGTTGTAAACATCTCTATATTTCTGCTTTAAATAATTACTAGAGTTCAGTGTTTATTCATGCTCTTTTAAAGGTACAATCAATATTTAGTGAAATGCACAGATCTTAAGTGAACCATTGTGTGGGTTTTGACAAAAGCACACACTTGTGCACCTAAATCTAATAAAAATAGAGTGATTATTAGCTTCTTTTTATGAGTTCTGCAATTTTGGGCTGGTTATCTAACTTTTCTGGACTAGTTTCATCAGTTTTTGAAAGAACAATAAAGTTGCTGAAAGCATTCAATGAAGCAGTATATGAAAGCACCTAGAGGAGTCCCCCCTCGTGCTCTCTCTTGCTCATGCTCTTTCTCTCACCTGTGTGCTCTTTCTCAAATAAATAAATAATATCTTTAAAAAAAAAAGAAAAAGAAAAGAAAAAAAAAAAAAAGAAAATACCTGGACCATGAAAAACATATGGGTTATAGAGTCAGCCAACCCAGGGTGGAATTCTCCACTATTTCCTGGCTGTGTGACTTTGGGCAAGTTGTTTAACTTCTCTGAGTTTCTATTTCCTCCTCTGAAGTCAGTCATAAAAACATTTTGAGAGCAGTGGTCTCATCCAGGCTGAGCACTAGAATCACCTGAGGAATGTTTACACATAATCAACGTTCCCTAATTATTTGGAAATGTATAAATATGCTTTCAGAATGGAGAATGACTGGCGTTAGGAGAACTAGGTTCAGGTAACCCCTCTGCAGACCTGGGAAGACCTTGGGTAAGGAGGACACTCAAACTCTCTGGCCTCAGTTTTTCCATCTTTACAATGGCAGCATCATGGGTTTGTCATGAAATACAAATGAGCTCATGAATATGAGAGAAGCCTGTGAACTGTAGTGTTCCACCCTAGGAGATAGATATTTAGGAACACTGGATCAGAAAGAATCTTCCAGATCTTAATTTAACAGAATTAACTCTTTTAAAAGAGGAAACCAAAGCACGGGGGAAGAATCAACCTTTTTATCACCCCAAGGGAATGCAAACTGGCCCAGATGTTAGCTCAGACCCCAGGGGGTGCAGTGACCTTAACCTGCTTGTCTCACCTCCTTCAGGCAGCCTTTTCTAATCACACCTGTTTCTTTCTCTTTCTTCTATCGTCTGTTTTACACAATTAGGAACTTGTTAGAAACTCTCATGTTTTCCACTGCGTGAAAATGAAGAAATGAAATTGTGGCACATATATGCTCACTACCCACTCCTGTACCCCAGACATTAACATTGATCACTGATCTTTTTCCCACTGAGACCACGTGTGCCCTAGAGGCCTATCCCTCGCAGTATTCAAGCCAACCTCACCAAATGATCAATAGCGACAGGTGAAATGACACTTCTCTGCCATTTTTCCAAATTTGCCAAATTTCCATGAAATTTCAATAAATATTGGCTGGCAATGAGAGCGGCTGTGTTCCCCTAAACGGAGTACCGAATCTTTGAGGACAGGACCATGTATTATTCTCTGTGGTGTGCCAACAAAGTTTTAAGCATTTTAGGTGGCAGATGCCATTAACCTACCCCTCTTTGGTTGGAAAGGCAGTGTACCAAAGTAGGCACGGTCTCTGGAGCAAGACAGTCCTGACTTCTAGACACAGCTCTGCCACTTGCTGGCTGGGTGACCTGGGGCAAAGTGACCTCCATTCCTGAAGCACCATTTCCCCATCTGCAAAACAGGGGAGCACACTGGCTCTCTTGCAAGAATACTGCAAAGATTCTGTGAGCCCATGCAGGTAAAGCCCCTAGCACAGTGCCTGGCACAGAGCAGATGCTCAGCAAACAATGACTTGTGTCATTAGCATGATTGCTGAGGTACAGGAAGAAGGTGAGCCAAGTCTATAAAATTACAAGCCAGATGTGCTCACCAGAGCCTGACACAGAATGAAAAAGACATCCTCCCATGCCTGAAACCGGTGAGTGCATAAGTACTTATCACTTCACCTGGCAGCTAATACAGGTATTTGTTACTGCAAAGGTAGCAATTTCTGCAACAGAGCTAGGGCAAGAAAGGTTGAGGTGAATTTGTGTCTGAAAAGCTCACGGTACCCAGAAGAGAAGGGAAGCTGAGGGATTCCCCATGCCAACTAGCCAGAGCAAGGCAAGTGTGTCTGGGGAAGTACCTATCTGCAGGTGATGGAGAGGAAGAGAAGCCTGGTAAGTGGGGTGGAAACAGGTGAGACATTCCCACCCAGGTGCAAGGCAGGCAGCAAAGAGGAGGCGCCCAGGATAGGGATCCAGATAGACAGGTGGGTGGTGGATAGCTGGAACTCACTGAGTTTGGAGGTACAGAGGAGGGTCAAAGAAGAACGAGAGCAAGATACACAGTAGAGGCTCAGCTCTGAGAATGAGGCTTCATTCAGTCCGGGGGCCAACGGACATTCAAGATCAGGGAGCTTGGGTCATCCGTGCCCACATCCCCGAATTGGCAATCGGCTGAGGGGCTGTGAACCCACCCCCTAGGCTGCTTTCATTGCTCTCGAGGTGCCCCAGCCCCCCAGCCTGGGGAGTTTCCCTGAGCGCTCCCTCTGGCCCAGCAGAGCAGTACATACATTGCTTGTCTCTCCTTGTCAGTGGCTGTCAGAGCAAATTTGTGGCAGCAGCATTCATGCATGCTTCAGGAAGTCCAGGAGGCTGGGTGCTTCGGGGGAACGGCCAGATTTAGCGATGACTAATATCTTTGGATGGCATCAGGAGACTCATTCGCTGGCCAAAGCAGTAGAGGATAGGACTGGGTGGGTTTCCAGGAAAAAGAAAAAGGAAGAAAAGAGAAATCTACTCAAATGCCACCACCTTGATGGCAGTGGGACTTCTAAACAGGTCCTGAGTAGAGTAAGAGTCCCGATTCCCTCCGTTGTCACGCTCAGTTCTGTTATCAAGTTGCGGCATGCTGCGGAGGAAGTCACTCGGGGCCTCCTCCTCATTGTAAAATTAAGACGGGTACACTTGCTCTGACTTGTGGAGCAAAAACGAGGGTCAGAGGTGAGCAAGCTCTTCAGAAAACACAAAGTGATAGACCAGGGATAACAAATGCATGTTCTTTTGGGCACTGACTCTGCTTGCTTGTGGCTGCCTGATCGCTGTGTTGAGAAGGATTCTGAAGCTGAGGCCATGCCAGAAGAGCAGTGTGGTCACTTAGCTATGTCTGCAAGAGTGAAGGGCACCCCCTCCCACGCTCTGTGTTTGCCATATGTGTGCTAAATGGTTGTGAGGTGCCATCACTGTCATTTCTTCTTGTTTAGCCCAAAGCCAAAGCCACCCTGAGAAGGGACCAATATACAGCCTCTGTTCAGGAGGCATCAAAGGTGCTCATCTCACATGTCCCTTCCCTGCCCTCCCTCTGTCCCTCCCTCCCTCCTTCCCTCCCTCCCTTCCTTCCTTTTCCTTTCCTTTCCTGTTCTTTTTCTTCTCTCTCTCCTCCTTCTCTTAGCAGTAGGACCAGGTAAAGTGGACTCAGGCCAGATTGCAGGATCAACAATATCAAACTCCAAAGAGCAGAAAGAACTGGAAGCCAAGGTCAACCTGGCAAAACTCAGATGCATGGGAGGCGACACCCAGAGTCACACAAAGACAGCGAGCAGGCATAAACATCAGGACCCACAGAGGTGGGGAAGAGGCCCTTTCTCCCAGTGAAGGTCAGGGACACCGAGACCTGGCCAGGCAGGGATGAAGAGCACCAGAAAGCCGGTCACGAGCAAACCATTCGCCCCCAGCAGCTGCCTGGGAGTGTGGGAGGAGCAGAGGTGCTGGTATGAGCTCTGCTGTGCCATAGCTGCGTGACTCAGGTCAGTCACTGCCGCTCTGAGGCTCAGGGTCTTTACCTGGAACACGGAGATCACAATCCTTCTACCTCCCCACTCCGGAGGTTGCTGTGAAGACTAAGCGACACCATGCCCACAGCAACCTGACAGTGTCCCATGTGTCCTGCCTCCTCTCCTCCACCCCCTCTCCTGCCTGCATCAGGCATCGGGTCAACCCCTGCAGGCCTGGCCCCCCCGGCTCAATCTGGGAGACCCAGGGCCAAAGGCACAGAGGAGGCCTGTGAAAGACAAAGTGTTGCCTGTGTCATCGATTATGGATGTCCTCTCTGGTCCCTGTTCCCAGGCCCTGGAATGTCCACAGTCTTCCAGATTCTAAGTTTTCCTGGGATTTAGACCCACCCCTGCCCAGCGGTTTCTAGCTCTTCCTGGGACTGGCCCAAGATGGTGCTGGGAAGGAAACTTGGGGTTCTTTTCTTTGCAATTAA
>JAPYYM010004527.1:0-10029 GCA_028534135.1 Potos flavus
TCTTTATTATTTCTCTTCTCCTGCTGGGTTTAGGCTTTCTTGGCTGTTCTTTCTTCAGCTCCTTTAAATGTAGGGTTAGGTTGTGTACTTGAGACCTTTCTTGTTTCTTGAAAAAGGCTTGTATTGCTATATACTTTGCTCTCAGGACCGCCTTTGCTGTGTCCCAAAGATTTTGAACAGTTGTGTTCTCATTTTCATTTGTTTCCATGAATTTTTTTAATTCTTCTTGAATTTCCTGGTGACCCATTCATTCTTTAGTAGGATGCTCTTTAGCCTCTACGTACTTGAGTTCGCTCCAACTTTTCTATTGTGGTTGAGTTCTAGTTTCAAAGCATTGTGGTCTGAAAATATGCAGGGAATGATCCCAATCTTTTTTTTTTTTAAGATTTTATTTATTTATTTGACAGAGAGAGATCACAGGCAGAGATGCAGGCAGAGAGAGAGAAGGGGAAGCATGCTCCCTGTTGAGCAGAGAGTCCGAAGCAGGGCTCAATTCCAGGACCCTGAGATCATGACCTGAGCCGAAGGCAGAGGCTTTAATCCTTTAACTGGGTTTGAAAAAGGCATAGAAGATAGGTGCCCCTGATCCCAATCTTCTGGTACCAATTGAGACCTGATTTGTGACCCAGGATGTGATCTAATCTGGAGAATGTTCCATGTGCACTAGAGAAGAATATGTATTCTGTTGCTTTGGGATGGAATGTTCTGAATATATCTGTGATGTCCATCTGTCATTTAGAGCCTTTATTTCCTTGTTGATCTTTTGCTTAGATTATCTGTCCATTTCAGTGAGGGGTTGCTAAAGTCCCCTACTATTATTGTAGTATTGTCGATGTGTTTCTTTGATTTTGTTATTAATTGGTTTATATAATTGGCTGCTCCCATGACACAGGCATAGATATTTACAATTGTTAGATCCTCTTGTTGGACAGACTCTTTAAGTATGATAGAGTGTCCTTCCTCATCTCTTATTATGGTCTTTGGCTTAAAATCTAATTTATATGATATAAGGATTGTCACCCCAACTTTCTTTTGGTGTCCATTAGCATGGTAAATTGTTTTCCACCCCCTCATTTTAAATCTGGAGGTGTCTTTGGGTCTAAAATGAGTTTCTTGCAGACAATATATCGATGGGTCTTGTTTTCTTATCCATTCTGATACCCTGTGTCTTTTGATTGGGGCATTTAGCCCATTTACATTCAGGGTAACTATTGAAATATAGTTCGTGTAAGGTGACTGTTACTGTATATTGTCTCTGTTCCTTTCTGGTCTGTTACTTTAAGGCTCTCTTTTGCTTAGAGGACCCCTTTGGATATTTCCTATAGGGCTGGTTTGGTGTTTGCAGATTCTTTTAGTTTTTGTTTGTCCTGGAAGCTTTTTATATCTCTTTCTATTTCAGTGACCGCCTAGCTGTATATAGTGTTCTTGGCTGCATATTTTTCTCGTTTAGTGCTCTGAATATATCATGCCAGTCCTTTCTGTCCTGCCAGGTCTCTGTGGATAGGTCTGGTGGCAATCTAATATTTCTACCATTGTATGTTACAGATCTCTTGTCCTGAGCTGCTTTCAGGATTTTCTCTTTGTCATTGAAACTTGTAAGTTTTACTATTAAGTGACAGGGTGTTGGCCTATTTTTATTGATATTAAGGGGGGGTTCTCTGTGCCTCCTGGATTTTGATGCTTGTTCCCTTCACCAAATTAGAGAAATTCTCTGCTGTCATTTGCTCCAATATACCTTCTGCCCCTCTCTCTCTTTCTTCTTCTTCTGGGATCCCAATTATTCTAATATTGTTTTGTCTTATGGTATCAATTATCTCTCAAATTCTCCACTCGTGGTCCAGTAGTTGTTTGTCTCTCTTTTGTACAGCTTCTTTATTCTCCATCACTTGGTCTTCTCTATCACTAATTCTCTCTTCTGCCTCATTTATCCTAGCAGTAAGAGCCTCCATTTTTTTATTGCACCTCATTAATAGCTTTTTTGATTTCAACTTGGTTAGATTTTAGTTCTTTTATTTCTTTAGAAAGGGATTTTATTTCTCCAGGAAGGGGTTCTCTAGTATTTTCTATGCTTTTTTCAAGCCCAGCTAGCATCTTGATAATTGTCATTCTGAACTCTGGTTCTGACAGCTTACTAATGTCCATGTTGATTAGGTCCCTAGCTGTAGCACTGCCTCTTTTTTTTTTTTTTTGAGGTGAGTTTTTCCACCTTGTAATTTTACCCAGATAGGAATAGATGAATGAGAGAACAAAATACTAAAAGGGTAGCAACCACCCCAGAAAAAAAATATACACTAACAAAATCGGAAAAGACCAGAAACTGGGGGGAGAAGAAAGGAGTGAGGAAAAAAAATTTATATATATATAAAAATTATAAATTTAATATATAATTTAATATAAATTTATATATAAATATATAAATTATAAGTATAAATTATATATATATAAATTATAAGTATAAAATATATATATATTATACTGGTGAATAGAACAGGGCCACACACTTGATTTTGGGTGTATTTTGATCTGTTAGAAGAAACTGCCGCCCAAAATTTTAAAGAAAGAAAAACACATATACAAAAATAAGGCTAAACACAATGAAGGGATGGAATATGCCTGTAAAGATGAAAATTAAAAGATTCTAAAAAAGGAATTGATAAGATAAGAAGTTGGTTGAAAAAAGAAAAAAAAAAAAGAAGAAAGAATGCGATCAGACTGGAAACTAGAACAAAGCTATGTGGTAGATTTAAGGTATGTTTTAATCAGTTAGAGGAAACTGTATCCCAAAATTTTAAAGAACGATAAACCTATATGTATACAAAAAATAAGGTTAACTACAATGAAGGGATAGAATATGACTATAACAATGAAAATTTAAAAAGATTTTTAAGAAGATATTGATAAGATAAAATAGTTAAAAACATTAAAATAGGAAAAATTTTAAAAATAGAATAAGAAAAAAATAAAATTTAAAAATTTAACTTTGAAAGATGAACGAATCATGAGAAAAAAGCCATGAATTCTATGTCCTGTATTCCTGTAGCTCCAAAGTTTTGCAGTTCTTATTGCTCCATTAACTCGGTCTTGGCTGGATGTTCTTGTTAATCTTCTGGGGGAGGGGCCTGTTGCAGTGATTCTCAAATGTCTTTGCCAAAGGCAGAATTGCACCACCCTTGCCAGGGGCCAGGCTAAGTAATCTGCTCGGTTTTGCTTTTAGAAGCTTTTGTTCCCTGAAGGCTTTCCGTATAGCTTTGGAGGAGGAGAATGAAAATGATGGCCTCCCAATCTGCAGCCTGTAGGAGCTGAGAGCTGGAGGCCCCACTCCTCAGGGCGCCCTCAGAGAAAAGCAGTCAATCCTTCCCGTCTCCCTGGTCTCCAGGCCGCACTCTGTGCTCACCCGGCCTGTGACCAAGCGTTTCTGTCCCTGGCGCACTGCCCTGTTAAGGGTCTCCAAACTCAGCAGATTCCTGCAGCATGCTCCCGTGCCACTCCTCCCAGAGGAGGAAGGAGGGGGTCTCCCCGGATCTGCCACTTGTGGGGTCCCTGCTCAGAGAGCAGTGGCCCAGCTGTGCTTCGGATCACAGTTTAAGGTAAGCCCGAGCTGTAGCCCACTGTTTGGCTCTGTCTCTTTAGCCAGCTTCCCCACTCTGATACCTAGGAGCTCTGCCGCACTCAGACACCCCTGGTCTTTTTGTGACCCTGCTGGTCCTGAGACCACACTGTCCCCCCCAGGGTCTCCAGCCTCCCACCCCCCACTTAGCCTCTGGAGCGATGTCCCTCAGTGGAGCAGACTCCTGAAAGTTCTGATTTTGTGCTCTGCGGCTCTACTGCTTGCCAGGAGCCGGCCCCTCCCCCCATATTGCCTCAGATTCAGTTCTCTGCCCATCCTACCTTCCAGAAAGTGGTTGCTTTTCTATTCCTAGAATTGCTGCTTTTCTTCTCTTCGATCTTCTGTTGAGTTTATAGGTGTTCTAAATGGTTTGATAACTATCTAGCTGAACTCCTGGAACCCAATGATATTTAAATGTCCAACTCCTCTGCCATCTTGCTCCTCCTCTCTCTTTTTAAATTTTTTGGCTATTCTTACAAATTTTATTTTCCATATGAATTTTAGAATAGACATATGAAATTATACCTGAAAAATCCTATTGAGATATGAGTATAATTTGCATGAATTTAAAGATTAATTTGTACAAATTTGGTAACTGTACACTGTTGAATCCTCCTACCCAAGAATGTGACATGTTTCAATATTGAAGTTTTATTTTATTTTATTTTTATTTTTTTATTTTGTAGTTTTTTAAAAGATTTTATTTATTTATTCAACACAGAGAGAGTGAGAGACAGTGAGAGAGGGAATACAAGCAGTGGGAGTGGGAGAGGGAGAAGCAGGCTTCCTGCTGAGCAGGGAGCCCTATGCGTGGCTCAATCCCAGGACCCTGGGATCATGACCTGAGTGGAAAGCAGAGGCTTAACCAACTGAGCCACCCAGGTGCCTCTCAAGTTTTATTTCATATCATTTAATAAAGTTTTACTTTCTTCATGATAATATGAATATTTCTATTTTTTATTCCTAAATGTTTTATAATTTTTGTTTTTATATGAATTTGTTCCTGTTTCTACTACATTTTGTAATTTAATCAATGTGTAGCTACTTATACCAAGTAGCCATATATATATATATATATATATATATATATACACACACATTGGCAAATAGAACAGAGCCACACACTTGATTTTGGGTGTATTTTCGTCTCTTAGAAGAAATTACCTCCCAAAATTTTAAAGAAAGAAAAAGTTATATATATACAAAAATAAGGGTAAACACGATGAAGGGATGGAATATGACTGTAAAGGTGAAAATTAAAAAAGATTCTAAAAAAGGAATTGATAAGAAGTTGGTTTGAAAAAGAAAAGGAAAAAAAAAGAGGAAAGAATGCAATCAGGCTGGAGACTAGAACAAAGTCATGCACTAGATTTAGGGTATATTTTGATCTATTAGAAGAAATTGTATCCCAAAATTTTAAAGAAAAAAAAAACCTATATGTATACAAAAAATAAGGTTAAATATAATGAAAGGATAAAATATGACCATAACAATGAAAATTTTAAAAGATTTTTAAAAAGATATTGATAAGATAAAATAGTTAAAGAATGTTAAAATAGAAAAGGGAAAATTTTTAAAAATGGAATAAGAAAAAAATAAAATTAAAAAAATTTAATTTTGAAAAACTAAAGGATAATGGGAAAAAGCCATGAATTCTATGTGTTGCTTTCCCCTGGCCCTGGAGTTCCTCAGTTCTCATTGATCAGTGAACTTGGTCTTGGTGGATGTTCTTGCTAATTTTCTGGGGGAGGGGCCTGTTGCAGTGATTCTCAAATGTCTTTGTCGGAGGTGGAATTGCACCGCCCTTGCCAGGGGCCGGGCTAAGTAATCTACTGGGGTTTGTTCTTGGGAGCTTTTGTTCCCTGAAGGCTTTCGTACAGCTTTGCAGGCAGAGGATGAAAATGGCGGCCTCCCAATTTCTGGCTCTATAGGAGCCGAGAGCTCGGGGCCCCACTCCTCAGTGCGCCCTCAGAGAAAAGCAGTCAATCCCTCCCGTCACCCTGGTCTCTGTCCGCACTCCGTGCTCACCTGGCCTGTGACTGAGCATTTCTGTCTCTGGTACACGGCCCCGTTTGGAGTCTCCAAACCCAGCTGATTCCTGCAGTGCGCTGCCGCGCCGCTCCTCCTGGAGAGAGAAGGTGCATCTCCGTGGATCTGCTGCTTGTTAGGTCCCTGCCTGAAAAGCAGTGGCCTACTGTGCCGTGGTTCACAGTTTAAGGTAATCCTAAACTGAGAGCCCCTCCTCAGCTCCATTTCTGCTGCCAGCTTCCCTCCTCCAATACCTGGGAGGTCTGCCACACTCAGACACCCTCGGCCTTTCTGTGACCCTGCAGGTCCTGAGACCACACTATCCCTGCAATGGCTACACCCCCCGCTGAGCCGCTGGAGCGATGTCCCTCAATGGCGCAGACTTCTAAAAGTTCCAATTTTGTGCTCTGTTGCTCTATCACTTGCCAGGAGCTGGCCCCTTCACCCTCGGTCTATTTTCCCGAATGTTCCCTTGAATTCACTTCTCTGCACGTCCTACCTTCCAGAACCAACCAGAATGTGGTTGATAATCTGTTCCTAGAATTGCTGCTCTTCTTTTCTCTCTCCTATTGAGTTTGTAGCTGTTCATAATGGTTTGATAACTATCCAGCTGTACTCCTGGGACCTGATGATATTTAGGTCTCTCTTACTCCTCCACCATCTTGCTCTTTTTCTCAGTAATGCATACTATTTTATTACAAGTGAATTAATTATATTTATAACTTATACATTCATTAGTTTAGTGCTTAGCAAAGACTAAACATATCTTCAAAAGTATGTATTTTGAGTAAGTTTTCCTTTTTATAATAATGACTTTTACATCAATTTATTCAAACTTAGATTCTAATAAGAAATTTTGAAACTCTTGCTTCTGGTATACCCTTGTTTTGTTGTTCAATATATAAAAATCCTTCTATCTCCTTCAGTGTTGGAAACAGATTCCACATTAGCCCTTAATGGACTATCATTGATCTAACAAAGCATCCATCACTGTCTACTTGGATTAAGATTTGCATCTACAGAAGCCTCGGTAAAATCATTGTGCCTTCTCAGTCTGCTTACCCATCTTGATTCTACATAGATTGCCAAAAATGCACAATTTAAAAAATGAGGACATAGCATCGTTTTAGAGAAATTGACGCCCAATTGCTCAGGGCTTTCTGCCATGTGTAATGTTAAATTTGACAGAATTTTTTCATTCCAATTAATAGTTTACTCAAATAATCCTTCAATTCCACATGAAATTACTATCTTTCATACGAGCAATTTACTCCCAAAGCAGGGAAACTAAAGGAGATGGCTTAGCTTAATCAAGGAGATTAAACAGCAAATTTCAAATCAAATCCAATCAAATGCCAAATTAAGTTTGCTCTCTCTTTCTCTTGGATTTTTCACTTAAGTTATTTTAGAGAATGTGGGCAACTCAAAAATGCATCTTCCTCTGTGCTTCTCAAACTTGAGCATGTGTAAGAATCGAATCGCCAGGAGAGCTTGGGAAAACAGATTTCTGGATCCCTCCTGCAGAGATATTAAGTGTGACTGAGTGTGGGAGGGGGTCTAGAATTTGCATTTTTAACAAGGTTCCAGGTAGAGCTGACAGCCAATTGGAGCAGCTGGAAGTCTGCATTCCCAGTTGAGTTTTTCTTGGTCCTTGGATAATTTGGCACTGAACTTTGCCTAATCAATTTTCCCCTTCCTGCCACTTGTCTTTAGTTTTAACAATACCTCCTTTTATATCAGTTTTTATTTTCAAATGTCCAGGAAGCAACCGTCCACATGCCATCCCTTCGTCCAGGAAATGGCCTTCAATAATTTTGCTTATCATTTCATAGAAAGAAATACTAACATGGAGGCAAGTTTAAATGGCCTACAGGTCGAGGCCATCACCCCATACATTGCTGGAGTTATAAACAGCTTCAATTCAGTATCACACACGCAAAAAAGCTCTTCACTTTGGGCGATAATGTTTATGTGTCACAGTCCAAACAAAAATGCTTTTTCTGGTATTGCCTGTGAACTTGAAAAACTTTGTTCCTTTAATAAGCTTCTAAGAAAGAAATGATACACTATTCATTGTCTAATCATCATCAGCTCTGTGGGAGCATATTCCATAGATTTAGGTTCTTAGATGATTGGTTACCATCTTCCCTGTACATATGTGTTGCTTACAGTATTTTACCACTTGATGGAGGATAATAGGAGACAGCAATATTTTGCAAATGATTTCTAGGATGAAAACATTTCTAATAACATGAAACCAGGGTTCCCTGAACATCTGGGACCAGAATTCTTCTTAGGAAGAAAAAGGTTGCTTTGCTGGAAACTATCTTGATAAATCAATGGATATTGAAGATAAAGTACCAAGGGAGTTCAAGCAACAATAACAAAAGAACCATTTTCTTATATAAACATTTCTGTTACTTCCTCTGTGCCAAAAAATGTTCTAAGTGCTTATACATATTAATTCATTTGATCATCAATACTACATTTGTGAGATATGAATTCTTTTCTCCTCCATTTTACAGATTGGTGAGACTGAGGTGGAGAGGTAAAGTCACTTACCCAAGGTCACGTCCCCTGGAGGGGGCGGTGACTGGATTAGAACCAAGGAAGCCCGACCCCGCATACCATGCTCTCTGATGAAGAGGAATTTTGTAAGTGTTTGTTATTTGTTCTAGGAAAAAGAGAGAGATAATGGGAGGGGAAATGAAGCAGGAAGAGAAAAGAACCAGAGAAAATGCAAAATCTGGAGGACGATGAGTTTTGGTAGCAATGTGACTGAAAGGATTTTCAAGAGGTGGAGTGTTTAATCTGAAATGTTTTATTCTTTTCTGATCAGAATACATTGTGGCCCCTCCTAATGACCCTCAAGTCAACAGTAAATCTAAAATCACTAAGTCTTGCAGAAATCAGCAAAAAGGCAGAGTTTCACATCTGGGCTAATGTTGCATTGAACAAAAATTTTACAGAGGGTTAAAAAAAAAAAAAAACAAAAAAAAACATGAGCCCAGAAATAGAAGTAGTCAACAGATCATAATCCCAGGTAGTCTCAAAATCCCTGGATCAGGCTTTGGACTTCCAGGCCACGGAACTGTGGTTCAAATAGCCTTTTCTAAATCTCAAGAGTAAGGGAGCTCCCAGCTGACATTTGCATTTCAAATTAAGAAAATTATCTTGTTTCCTCCATTATAAATTAAAGGGGTCGGGGATCACATACTATCCCATTTTAACAATGGAGCACCACGTTCAGCTCAAGAAATACTACGGGCATCTGTTATAGTTATAGTAGGAACATGAATGGTTTTAAAGTTAAGGTAAGAGTAATAAGAGTAATAAGAACACTTTCAAAATTCAAAAATTTTTCCTTTATCTGTGGGCAAGTCTGTTTACTCTGGATGGACAATTTCTGTTCTAGTTCACTTTCAATTTTTAGGATGTTCTTGAATTATTGTAAAGATGTATTTCCACGGGGCATAAATCAATCATTTTCTCTCATATATAAAGCCAAGATGCTCCTTTCTCATCTACGCACCACCACAGTCCAAACAAGGACAGTCAGGCTGAATGAGGGCTAGTCCCAGGCTGATGACCTGCTTAAATGCATACGCTGGCTTTTACCACACAGCTGAGGCCATCTGAGCCTGGGAGGATTCCCAGATAGAGCTTTCACAGGTGGGCTTCTCGGAGAGTCAATGAGAGTGCTAATAAGCTTGTCTCAGCTGGATGATACTCTTTGCATATCTTTGCATTTCCTTGTACTTCCAAAGAACTGCCTCTGGGAGAAAATTCATGTGGGTTACCAATTACAGTGCTCCCCAAATGGTTTGTAGATGTTTCAGTAGACCTTATTTGTTGCACATAGAACTAACTTTTTTGGTTACTTCCCCTTAGTTCTCACAAATTAAAAAAAATAGATTAAGCAACGTTGATGGCTTTTAAAAGAAGACATTTTCATTTATTCATGCATTAAGCGATTAATAGATTTTTTTTAATTTAATTTTATTTTTTCAGTGTTCTGAGATTCATTGTTTTTGCACCACACCCAATGCTCCATGCAATACGTACCTTCCTTAATACTCACCACCAGGCTCACCCATCCTCCCACCCCCTCCCTTCCACAACCCTCAGTTTGTTTCTCAGAGTCCATAGTCTCATGCTTTGTCTTCCCCTCCGATTTCCCCCAATTCACTTTTCCTTTCCTTCTCCTAATGTCCTCCATGTTACTCCTTATGCTCCACAAGTAAGTGAAACCATATGATAATTGACTTTCTCTGCTTGACTTATTTCACTCAGCATAATCTCCTCCCGACCCCTCCATGTTGATACAAAAGTTGAGTATTCATCCTTTCTGATGGAGGCATAATATTCCGTTGTATATATAGACCATATCTTCT
>JAPYYM010004528.1:0-10029 GCA_028534135.1 Potos flavus
TCTTTCTTTCCTTCCTTCCTTCCTTCCTTCCTTCTTTCTTTCTTTCTTTCTTTCTTTCTTTCTTTCTTTCTTTCTTTCTTTCTTTCTTTCTTCTTTCTTTCTTTCTCTTTCTTTCTTTCTCTTTCTTCCTTCCTTCTTTTCTTTCTTTCTTTCTTTCTGTCTGTCTGTCTTTCTTTCTTTCTTCTCTTTCTTTCACATAAACTCTACCCTCAGTGTGGGGCTCAAACTCATGACCCTGAGACCAAAAATTGCACACTCTACCACCTAAGCCAGCCAGATGCCCCTCCACAGCCTAATTTTCAATAAGTGCCTTGGGAATCTATAACCACCTTACTAGAAAGTAATTACTTTGGTATTTTCTTTAGGAGCAATGTTTCTGACCATAATGAGAAAAAGATATGAAGCATATTCTACAGAAATTTAAAAACCTCATGGGAGAAAAAAGAAATTCTCAGAGAGTTGTCAGATTATCAATAGATCATGAAAGCTCCAAAGAAGTTTTCTAAGGAACCCAAGATACAAATAAGAATCACTTTGAGGAAGTTGACTTAAAGATGTAATTAAAGGGGTTGATGGAACAAATCAAATGCCAGTGATAAATCCATTTGTTATTTTAGGCCCCCCAAAACAGGAATGCAAGGAACCAAGATAAAATATTACGATGCAAAATCTCTGTGAAAATATCACTGGTTTTTACAAGGACTTTTGCAAATTGGCAGAGATGAAAGGAAACTTTAATGAAGTTAGTCTAAGTAAAGGGACAAGACCTGAATTCCAAAGGGTTAAAAAGAATACACTGGACTTCAGAGACTTGGATACCTGTAGCTAGAAGCAGAAGACTGAAATGAGCTCAGTGACCTCATCAAACACTGTCAGAAATTTCCAAAAGACATAACAAGTGTGCTTGCTCGCAAAGAAAATGAAATTCAAGGTTTGACTAATGGCATTGTGCAGCTGAAATAGCTGCAGGTGACCAGACTGAGAAGTTAAAAAACAGATGATAGATGGCCCACAAAGGGCAGTTTTGTTAACCATAGTTGAAAAAGATAAAGGCCATTTCCAATCCAAACTGAGTGCTGAATTGCTAGCTCGGCAAGGGCTGGAAAACAGAGAACTTGGAACACAAATCTTACTCACTGCTTTAAGCCAAAACTCTACTGGAAAATGAATATGAAACTTTGCATCAGCAAACTGATATACTTAATAAACTCTTGAGCAGAAAGGCAGCATTCTTCCAAAGAAGATTTTCCGGGAAGATTAAGAATGGGCAGAGAGAAAACAGAAATATCAGCTATAAAGTAGCTAAAATTCTGCAGGCAGAAAAATGCAGGAGGTGGAGGATGAAACAAAGAAAACACAGATCTTATGAAACACAGATTTCTCTTCATGATAACAAAGGTCATGGCAGTCGACCGATTGCATATACTACAGAATGAGCTCTAGGGAAAAGACACAAGTGCCTAGTTTCAGAAATATATTAATGTGTGTGTATCAAAAGATAATAATTTTTTGATAGCCAGGGAATGTCCAACCAACCCCAGGAAGACCATAATAATAGAATCCTTCAAAGAGAGATTTACTAATCCTAGATAGGTCTTTTGGTCCATCCTTTGAAACTAGTGAAAGTCTTTACTGTTACTGACACTGATTCCACCTGGAATTTCTTGCTCTTATCTTAATGGAATAGTTATGTTAAAGTAAAACTGGGTCTGTCACTGGTCCCATATCTGGTCCTAGGAGGTCATTTCAAGTATCTGAAATAATATCTATTTTTTATCTGCATCTCGGTATAGCTTCAAAATATCTTACCAGGGAAACTCACCAAGATCTCACATTTATTCATACATTCCACAAACATTTCTAAGTGTCTTTCATATGTCAGGGATTTATAAGTGCTAGATATACAAGGAACAAGACAAAATTCTTGGCTTTGCAGACCTTACATTTGAACAAAAAAACCAGGTAAGTAATAAAGAAGTGATCATTTAACACAAGGCAGGGGTAAGGGCTACAAAGGACAACTAAATGATGAAAAGCGGTAATCATGAGAGCACCACTTTCCATATGGTGATCAGACAAGGCTGCACTAAGGAGATAACATGTAAGCAGAGAGACATGAGTGGAGCAAGGGAATGATGATCTAAGAAAGATCCTCCCAGGTAGAGGAAATAGCCAGTGCAAAGGCCCTGAGCCAGAATGGTATATTGGAGAAACTGCAGATGTTTCAGGCAGAGAACAATATGTTTGAAGGCTGAGAGCTGAGAGCTGAGACCTGAGAATGGACATACTAAATGAAATTTCTGATGGCTCCAAGATTGGGAGAAGCTGTTGAAAGGTAAACACCCAGGGGATGCTCTTGTGCATTATAAGTCATGTTAAAGGGTTGGGACTTTAGTCTATTATATTACTATCATATGTTGAATCCTTACTACATGTCAGATGATGTAATAAAACCTTCACTAGGATTTTCTCACTTGATCCTCATGAATATCCTATGAGCTAAGAACTAATGTGATTTCAATTTTATAGATGAGAAATTGAGTCACAGAGGGAATAAGTAATTTGAACAAGGACCCAGAGCTAGTATATAGTAAAGTTGACATAGAATCCTATGTCACCTTGAGTCTCAAGCCTGAACTCTTAACCTCCACTATTCTGCATTTTTTTAATGATCCCCATGACTGAGTGTAATGGAAGATATAGAGAGGAAGGAAACCCATTAGAGACGGGTTAAAGCGGGAGATGATGGTAATGGAACCTTGGTAAAATGAGAAGGGGATTGAGAAGAAAGAGATGGAAGATTGAGAGAGATTTAGGAAGTGGAACAGTTGGGATGTGGTGTTTGATTGAATCCAAAGAAGGAGGGAGAGAGGAAGAGAAGAGTCAAAGATTATTTCCAGATTGCTGGTTCATGAAGCTCTGTGGGTACCATTTAAGGAGACAAGAAACCAAACAGGAAGAGGAGTTTGGGGCTTAGGGAGAAGATGAGTGGTTAGGACCACTGCGAATCCACTCTTTTATGTAAGCAACAAGATTACTTGCAAAGAATTGCCAAGCTCTGAAAGTTAACCAAAGGCTTGTGAGAACCCTAAGAGCATTCATTCAAGGAAAACAACTGAATTTTTTTTTTTTTGCATTTTAAGTTTTTATTTTAACTCCGATTAGTTAACATAAAGTGGAAGAGTAGTTTCTTGTATATGATAGTGATTGAACAATTCCATACATCACATTCCATGCTCACCATGGTAAGTGCACTCCTTAATCCCCATCACCTATTTAACTTATCCCCCACCACCCTCCCTCTGGTAACCATCAGTTTGTTCTCTATAATTAAGAATCTGTTTCTTGAGTTGTCTTTCTCTCTCTCTTTTGCCCCCTTTGCTCGTTTGTTTTATTTCTTAAATTCCACATGTGAGTGAAATCAAACGGTATTTGTCTTTCTCTGATTCATTTTGCTTAGCATTGTTCTCTCTAGCTCTACCCATATTGTTGCAAATGGCAAGACTTCATTCTTTTTTGTGGCTGAATAATATTCCATTGGATATACATACACCACAGATTCCTTATCCATTCCTTAATCAATGGACACTTGGGCAGCTCCCATATCTTGGCTATTGTAAATAATGCTGCTATAAACAAAGGGATGCATGTATCCCTTTGAGTTAGTGTTTTTATATTCTTTGGGTAGACACCCATAAGTACAATCACTGGATCGTAGGTTAATTCTATTTTTAACTTTCTGAGGAACCTCCGTACTGTTTTCCACAGTGGCTGCATGTCACTGCATTCCAGGGTGCAGCGGTGTTCTGGTTCTGCACATCTTCACCAACACATATTGTTTCTTATAGTGTTGATTTTAGCCATTCTGACAGGTGTGAGGTGACATCTCATTGTAGTTTTGATTTGCATTTTTCTGATGGTAAATGATGATGAACATCTTTTCATGTGTCTGTTGTCCATCTGTGTGTCTTCTTTGGAAAAACATCTATTCATGTCTTCTGTCCATTTTTAAATTGGATTATTTGGTTTTTGGATGTTGGATTTTTTAAGTTCTTTATAGATTTGGATACTAACCCTTTATCAGATATGTCATTTGCAAATATATTCTCCCATTCCATAGGTCGCCTTTTAGTTTTGTTGATTGTTTTCTTTGCTGTGCAGAGGCTTTTTATTTTGACATAGTCCCAATAGTTTATTTTTGCTTTTGTTTACCCTGCATCAAGAGACATATGTGAAAAGAAGTTGCTATGGCTAATGTCAAAAAAGTTACTGCCTGTGTTCTCTTCTAGGGTTTTTACGGTTTCAGGTCTCACATTTAGGCCATAAACCATTTGAATTTACTTTTGTGTATGGTGTAAGAAAGTGGTTTCAGGGGGTACCTGGCTGGCTCAGTCAGAGGGCCATAGGACTTTTGGTCTTGGGGTTGTGAATTTGAGCCTCATGTTGGGCACAGAGATAACTTTAAAAAAAACAAGGCAATTCCTTTCATGAAGATGGCACTGAAGGCAAAAAAAGAAAGCCCCTGCCTCTCCCAAAGCCAAAGCCAAAGCCAAAGCCAAGCCTTTCAAGGCCAAGAAAGCAGTGCTGAAAGATGTTCACAGTCACACAAAAAAAGAAGATCTGCACGTCACCTACATCCAGACGACCTAAGACATTACATATCCAAAGGCAGCCCAAATATCCTGTAAATAGTGCCCCTCAGGAGAAACAAGCTTAATTATTATGCCATCATCAGGTTCCCCCGACTACTGAGTCACCCATGAAGAAAATAGAAGACAACAACACATTTGTGTTCATTGTGGATGTCAAGGCCAACAAGCACCAGATCAAACAGGCTGTGAAGAAGCTCTACCATATTGATATGGGCAAGGTCAACACTTTGATCAGGCCTGATGGAGAGAAGAAGGCATATGTCTGACTGGCTCCTGACTATGATGCTTTGGATCTTGCCAGTTGGGATCATCTAAACTGAGTCCAGCTGGCTAAACCTAAATATAAATTTTTTCACCAACAAAACAAAACAAAACAAAAAAACAAACAGAAAACAAACAAAAAAAAAAACAAGGAAGTGGTCCAGTTTCTTTCTTTAGCATGTTGCTGTTCAGTTTTCCCAACCCCATTTGTTGAAAAAACATTCTTTTTCCCATTGGATATTTTTTCTTGCTTTGTCAAAGATTAATTGACCATATAGTTGTGGGTTTATTTCTGGGTTTTCAAGAAAAACAACTCAGGGTTCCTGGGTAGCTCAATTGGTTAATCATCTGACTCTTGATTTTGGCTGGAGTCATGATCTCAGGGTTGTGGGATGGAGCCCCCTGAGCACAGAGACTGCTTGTCCCTCTCCCTCTGCTCCTCCTCCCACTCTTTCTCTCTCTCTAAAATAAATAAATAAAATATTAAAAAAAAAAAAAAAAGAAAACAACTGAATCTTAGTAAGAACAGTGAGATTTGTGGTATATTAAGTTGCTCCACTCTCTTCCTCCTCTCCCCAGCTGAGGAGTAGCCTCACAGCTTGAGTAGCTTTGAAAACCAGTAATCTAGCAGCCACCATAGGGGGCAGAATAGGTTTGGAGCTCCCATAAAAGCCCTAGCCCCAATAGAATTGCCACTATTTATCTATCTAGAAGTTCCCAAAATGCTGCACTCTCAATACCTGTCTTTACTTCACTTAAGAGCTCACAGTGTGAGAAGAGCCCTATCCCCAAGGCATTTATCATAAAACTATTAGCAGCAATTGTTTGATATTGCAGCTGCCTGAGGTGGCTATACCAGCTGAAGCTAATGAGAAGTTGACCAAGAAATTTAAATGGAAAAACTGGGGAATTAGATATTCTTTTTTTTTTTTTTTTTAAGATTTTATTTATTTGACAGAGAGAGACACAGCGAGAGAGGAAACACAAGCAGGGAAAGTGGGAGAGGGAGAAGCAGACCTCTCGCCGATCAGGGAGCCCGATGCGGGGCTCTATCCCAGGACCCATGGATAACGACCTGAGCCGAAGGCAGAGGCCCAATGACTGAGCCACCCAGGTGCCCCAGCAATTAGATATTCGAAGGTGGCTTTGAAAAGATAAGGCATATTCCTGGGAATCTAAAAAGCCATGCACATAGGAAGGACAGAGTAAGTAACAAGAATGAAGTAGAAAATCAGGGAAGTTGGGGCCATGGAAGAACAAAAAGGAAAATAAAGTCACAATTTACTGAATGCTTATTGAGTGCCAACTAAATGCTGTGGTCAGATGCTTATAATATCCTGTGTCATGGGCACATATAATCATAGTCCCCATGGAGCAGTTGAGGAAACTGGGGCTTTATAAGATTAGGTCACTAGCCAAGCTTGCAGGGCTAGTAAGTGGCTAAGCCCAGTTTTGAACTCAGGTTGTCTGACTTCAAAGTTTGTTCTGGGGTTGGATGTCTAAAATGTCCAAGAGTGTAAAATGCTGCTGAGGGGACTAGTTAATGAAGATGTAAACTTGTCTTTCGGATTTCTCAGCAAGCAGGTCTTTGAAGAACTTCTTGAAGTTCTGGGGCAAGAAGGACGATAGAGTCTAGTGGTTTGAAGAGGGAGCAGGGATAAGGAAATGGACGTGGTGTTCAGCTGTTTTCTTGGACAGAGAAGGGAGGTAGGGCCTCAGCTGGAGGATGCATGAGGCTGCAATGTTCTTTTTTATTTTTTGGAGATTCAGCATATGTACATAGTACAATGTAGCCAGTAAAAAAAGCCTGGTCTTTCAGGGGATAAAAGTCCTGGCATCCTAGGCCCAGAGGAGGTAAGGGAGAATGGAGGGTAAGGATGTTAGGCCTGATAGGCAAGAGAAACCCTGACCTAGAGACAAGCTACTTGGGTTCTTCTTAACCTTATTCTCCAATTGATTTCATGGCTTGCCCTTTTTACTTTAGAGATAGAAGTTTCTCTTTATTAATTAAGAAACAAGGCAGAATTAACGACCCAAAAACATCATAGCGAAGGAAGATTATTTACATCATTCAGCGCTCTGCAATTCTTTTAATGCAGTTACATCATCATTAGTCTTATTAATTACCATAAAAGCATGCCAATGTTAGGTTTATAGCATGTCTTAACAATCTATCTTCAGAGCTTCCTAGGGACCCTGAGACACTACGCAGGAGTTGGAAACTGCTTGATCTTACTGAGCAAGCAGTGAGTTCTAACTGAAAACCAGGATGAAGAAGTCTAGAGACTTAATGTACAGGCATGATGACCATACTTAATAACATTGTATTGAACTCTGAAAATATGTTAGGAGAATACATTTCAGGTGCACTAATCATGGACACAAAATGCTAACTATATTAGCTTGACTAGTAATAATTTCATAGTAATAAGTTTGTTAGGTATACATATCAAATTATTATGTTGTATACCTTAAATATATATATTTTTTACTTAAAAACATATAAATAAATGAGAAATAAATGAATCTATTCACTTAAAAGGAAAAAAAGGACAGAAGAAGGACCCTACTGGTTCTTAAACTTGGCTGCACATGGAAATCTAATGGGGAGCTTTAAAAATTACTGATGTCTGGGTTCCAATCTACAGACTGTATTCAAATTTAATTGTCCCAATAATGTCTTTCAAAGGTAATTTAAAAAAAATTAAGGATCACATGTTGCCTTTAGTTGTCATACTTTTTTGATGCCCTTTGAGCAGGTCCTCAGTCTTTCTTTGCTTTTATGATCTTACATTTCTGAAGAGTAAGTCCAGTTATTTCATAGAATGTCCCATGATTTTTGGTTTTCTGATGTTTTCTCATTGTTTAGTTTCAAATGATGCATTTCTGGCCATGAACACTACAAAATTGATGTCTCTTTCTCAGTCCATCCTGGAGGGGTAGGAAATTTTATTTTATTCCTATTTTTATTAATAAATATTAATATTCCTATTTCTATTAATAAAATAGAAATTTTATTCCTATTACTGGTGATACTAACTTTAATCACTATTGGATAGGGTGGTGGCTACCTGGTTTCTCCACTGTAAAGTTACTCTTTGTCCTCTTGCTATTAATAACTATCTTTGGGAAGATGCTTGGAGGTTATGTCAATATTGGGTTTCTCCTCAAATTTTCATCCATTAGTTTTAATCCTACATTGATGATCTTTGTTTGAAGCAACTGTTATTATAGTGGTTGCTAAATGGTGGTTTTTCTAATCCCACCATTACTTTTGCATTTACAGTTGCCATTCTATCATAAGAAAGAGTTTGTTCTTTATTTACACTTACCTATTTATACCACTTATCTATCATCTATCTATATTTGTATGGACTCATGGATTCTTATTTTAGTCTATTGGTCATTTCTGTTAATACCATCATCTATGGTGCATTCAACATCCCATATTTGACAGTGGGAACTCCTCCAAGCTAGCTCTATGTCCTTTGGACATCTATTCTACACCTTTCGATTACACAGGGCTGAGAAGAAGACAGAAATATCAAGGAGCACAAAAATTTAACTTTTTTTTTTTTTTTTTAAGATTTTATTTATTTATTTGTCAGAGAGAGTGAGAGAGAGAGTACAAGCAGGCAGAATGGCAGGCAGAGGCAGAGGGAGAAGCAGGCTCCCCGCCGAGCAAGGAGCCCGATGTGGGACTCGATCCCAGGACCCTGGGATCATGACCTGAGCCGAAGGCAGCCGCTTAACCAACTGAGCCACCCAGACGTCCCAAAAATTTCACTTTCATAATTAATCGAAATCACACTCTATCATATATCTCAGTGTTGACAAGTAAGGAATTTGACTAACTTTAAAAAAAAAAACTTTTTTTTAATTTTTGAGTGAAATTTTAGATTTAGAGAAAAGTTGCAGGAAGCCTGGGTGGCTCAGTCAGTTAAGTGTCTGACTCTTGATTTCGGCTCAGCTCGTGATCTCAGGTCGTGACATTGAGTCCTATGTTGCCCATCTGAAATGCCATTTGTGTTACACAGGTTTGTTTGCCAACACCTTGTAAAATAAGCCAATCTCATCAGCTTTGAAAACCTGCTTTTCCACATAACCTCTTTCTCATGTAACACTTGGCAGATATTTTAAAATTCTTCCACAGCCTCCTTATCTGCAGAACCTGTCTCCCCTGCACGTTTAACTCTAACCCCAGGTCTCATCATAACTAGCTGTAACGCTGGGTAAGGCACTTAGAATCACCACTCTCAAATTCTGGGAGAAAAACAAACAAACAAACAAAAACCTGTGGATGAGATTATCTCTGCAGTATCACTAATTCTGAGTTGGATATTGAAAAAGACTAAAAAAACGAACAACCTCCCCAACCGCCCCACGTGACTTCTATAATGTTGAAATCCAACAGCACCACCTGGTGGTCCAAGAAAAGGGCCCGTGCAGAAGAACACGACTACTAGACCTGTCCGGTTGTATGTGTGTTTTGCTTGTTTGAATAAAAATTTCACACTGTCAGATAATTTTTCCTCTGACTACATACAAGTACACTAGTACATATAAAAGCAATCATACAAGTCATTATGTTTAAAATCACACCCTGCCTAGATTCCCTTGTGAATATAAAGATCTTTAAATATTGCTATTTAAAGCTATTGCTTTGGATTCAAAACAAAATGCAACTACTGAACAGCTAGAACAATTATGCAAAATAAAAATATACTTTATTTTTCCAAAAATTTTTCATCAAATTAAAATTATTTTTATGTATTTGAGCAAGAAAATAAATTATAGTATTCAATTGTAACCCCCCAAATAAAATAAATTTCTATGAGTCCATACATATATAAATACATATTTGAATAAATGAATAAGTAAATACAGGAAAAGAGACAGCTCTTCTTTACAAAATAATTCCGATCAACACATATAAAAGGAATGACAGAGGGGTGCCTGGGTGGCTCAGTGGGTTAAAGTCTCTGCCTTCGGGTCAGGTCATGGTCTCAGGGTCCTGGGATTTAGCCCCGAATCAGGCTCTCTGCTCAGTGGGGAGCCTGCTTCCTCCTTTCCCTCTGTCTGCCTCTCTGCCTACTTGTGATCTCTCTCTCTCTCT
>JAPYYM010004529.1:0-10028 GCA_028534135.1 Potos flavus
CTAGTTCCATCCACATCATTGCAAATGGCAAGATTTCAGGGTTTTGTTTTGTTTTTTTTTAGATTTTATTTATTTATTTGAGAGAGAGGAGAGAGATCACAAGTAGGCAGAGAGTCAGGCAGAGAGAGAGGGGGAAGCAGGCTCCCTGCAGAGAGGAGCTTGCTGAGCTCCCCTCAGCCCTCCCTCTGAGCAGAGAGCCCGATGTGGGGCTCAATCCTAGGACCCTGAGATCATGACCTGAGCCAAAGGCAGAGGCTTTAACCCACTGAGCCACCCGGGCACCCCATCAGGTTTTTTTTTGATGGCTGCATAATATTCCATTGAATATATATACCACTTCCTTATCCATTCATCTGTTGATGGACATCTAGTTTCTTTCCATATTGCGAACATTGTGCTATAAACATTTGGGTGTTATTGTGGACATTGCTGCTATAAACATTTGGGTGCATGTGCCAAAACAAAGTTTTTTTACTTGTTTTACTTTTTTACACCCAGTGTTCTAAATCTTTATCTTCAGCCTGTTTCCTTCAATGTTTTTAACCCATCAAAGAATTATTTTATTATTGATGGGAATAAAATGGCATTAAAAAAAGAACAGGGGGAGTCTGGGTGGCTCAGTCAGTTAAGCACCTCTTGATTTCATCATGGGTCATGATTTCAGGGTTGTTAGACTGACCCCTGCTTCAGGCTCCACTCTGAGTGTGGAGCCTGCTTGGGATTTTCTCTCTCCACCTTCCTTCTGCCCCTCCCCCCAGCCCTCTCTCCCTCTTTGGGGGGGAAAAAAAAAGAACAGCTGTTAAACAACATGAAATATATTTATTCAGTGAGATGGTTGGATTGCAGCTTGGCCATCACTGAGCACACTAGGAATAATTTTTCCCATAAGTTGCATGACACAGAGATATTTTGAAATTGTTTTATGATTCTAAATTATTCATAGCACGTGCTAAATTGATTTAGGTCTGACCAACTTTAATTGTTTTTGTCAGGTGAGAATGTTAATTGTGTCAAATGACTGATTTTACTTGATCATACTTATTCTATATCTACGCATCTATACCTATGCGTCTATACCAATCTATATGTGTGTGTGTGTGTGCATATATAGTATACACACACATGCACTTACACATATACTAACCTATTTATCTATACATATTTTTAGAATTTTTTAAATGTTCTTGACAACTTAATTTGTAATGACTGAAACCTGGCAACAAAGCAAATGTCCATCGACAGGTGAAAAGGAAAGCAATTATGACATGTCCATTCAATGGAATACTACTTAGCCATAAAAGGGACAAACTGACACACAACATGGGTAGAATTGAAAACATATGATGAGTGAACGAAGCCAGACAAAATGAAGTACACGCTATATGATTCCATTTAGATGTGTCTATAAAACGCAAATAAATTTATAATAACAAAAAGCAATCAGTGGTTGCCTGGAAATTTTGTGATAGATATATTATTTTTATTTTGGTAGTGCCTTCACAGATATATTCATATGTCAATACTTAAACTTTCTACTCTAAATATGTACTGCTTATTATAGGTTAATTATTCCTCGGTGGAAGTGAAAAAAGGTAAAGTTATAAAAGCTAAGGTTATACAAGTTTGTATACACACACACACACGTATGTATGTATGTGTATGTATATATGAAGAAAAAAGTATTCTCAGAATTTTAAATATATACTCTGTAGCTTAAGAGGAAAGTAGTATTTTTAAATCCCCAAAATTCATTTCCTTTGCTGTAAAGAAAAAAAAAAAAATAACATTCCTGGTTTACCCTACCTTATATCAAAGTAGTGCTTCAAATTTCCAAAAGACAGAAGCTGACAAAAGCATAAGTTTAAGTCTAAGATTTGTTCTACTTAAATGTCTCCTAAAAGCATCCTAGGTGATTTACCTGTTACTAAAACCAATGCACACTTCATGGTTTTGTATTCATCACTGGGGACTAAGTCTTCTTTTCAACTACTCTTCTACTTAGAAAACATAGAGCAATAGTTGCTAATGATAGAAGATTCCTCCTCCAAAACAAAAAAGTTCTGAAAATGAAAATCCTCAGAATTCACAGTGTTTCAATTTAAGCATGCTAATGACACCAAATAAACATCTTTGACTTGTAATTGACATTCTTTTTTGCAGTTTTGCTGATAGTTTCTTAAATCAAGGGAGAATTTGAAAATTATCATAATATCCTTATGAAACTTATTTTGATGTTTCAATTATGAAGTACTAAAAGTCTGAAATGCTCACCTCACCAATTATGCATATATATATATGCAATTATGCATAATATATATATATATTTATATTTATTTATTTATTTTATTTACTTGGCAGAGAGAGAGAGATCACAAGTAGGCAGAGAGGCAGGCAGAGAGAGAGGGGGAAGCAGGCTCCCCACGGAGCAGAGAGACCAATGCAGGGCTCAATCCCAGGACCCTGGGATCATGACCTGAGCCGAAGGCAGAGGTTTTAACCCACTGAGCCACCCAGGCACCCCTATGCATATATTTTCGATAATATTTTTTGAAAAGCCATCTTGCACCCTTGCCAAATTTTAATAATACACACTATAGTCCTACTATATCAAGTAAAACAAAATTTAAAGTTAATGTAGTTAAAATATATACCCTTTCAAACTTTTATTTATAGTTAACATATAGTGTAATAGTGGTTTCAGGTGTAGAATTTAGTGATTCATCACTTACATATAACTCCCGTGCTCATCACAACAAGTGTTGTGATAATACTCATGAGTGTGTTAATACTCATCACCCATTTAACCCATTCCCTATCCACCTCCCCTCCATCATCCCCAGTTTGTTCTCTAGTTAAGTCTCTTATGGTTTGCTTCCCTTTCTTTTTTTTTCCCCTTCCCCTTTGTTCATCTGTTTTCCTTCTTAAATTCCACATATGTGTGAAATCATATGGTATTTGTCCTTCCCTGATTTATTTTGAAAATAAATAAATAAATAAAACATGTAATATAGCTTTGATTTTGCCCATCCTGGGAGGGATCTTGAGCACATATCCTGTTATTTTTATGGAATGTCAATGAAGAACCACCCATGGGATGAGGTAATGTCACTAGATGTCTTATAAAAACTAATGATGTACTGTATGGTGACTAACATAACATAATAAAATAAAATAAAAATAAAATAAAGATATACAGCCTCAGAAAATAAAATAAAGATATATAGACTCAGAAAAAAAAAAAAAGAAAAAGAAAATGCTGAGCCTGCGTACATACATTGCTCCTTTTTCAAAGGTAAGAAAATTGAAAAATACCCAGCACTAAATAAGTTAGATAATCTGTGTCCCTGCTTAATACACTTCCTGCCAGGATGTGGTCAATTTAGCAACATACAGTAGCAAATATAACCACAGTGACCCTTCAGTGTATTGACTTCTTGAACATTATATCGAAAAAGCTTGAATAATCTGTTATGGTTGAGAAGACACCGTTAGTGTTAATATATTGATTAATACAATAATGCCACTGGTATACCAGTTCTCTTTACTTTTCTATTCTACTATATTCCCAAAATATGGATAGTCTCCAAGATATAAAGAATAGTACTATGAATGTAATGAATCTTGCTTCTTTTATAAAAATTCATAGTAACACATTTAACGAGTCATAGGCACATAATAGAGCATTATCCATACATATGAAAATAATTTCTAATGAATTGCAGTTGACTTCAGATAACTTCATAATATACACTAAAACTATCTTATCTAGTAATAAATATTATCAAGGCTTCAACTATTATCTTAAAAACCTTTTTAAAATTAAATGTTCCTTTCACTGACTTTAAGTTTTAAAATCTAATGAAATGTGTAATATGTCTCTGAAAGGGTTGACTTTTTTTTTTTTTTTGACTCTTCAAATTGAAAGTGGTGGGTTTTGGGAGGGTTGTTTTTGTTTGTTTTTTTTACCGGACACTTAGAACTCATACTTGAGCAGCCTTGAGGATGCCTTCTGTTTTTATTTTCAAATAAAGAAATGGGTTAATTAGAAAGAAAGGGGGAAGGTATTCTTGTATTTCAAGATTGTAATTTAATCCTCTATCCTTATTACTTCTTGAACCTGGTTCTTTCTTCCTGGCTCACCTTCATCTTTTTAACTGCTCCACTTGGAAATAATAGTATCAGCATGAGCTCTTGAAATATCAAATTCCTCTACTGGGTCACAGTATAGGGTAGAAAGCTTGGTGGTTTTTGAACTTAAGCCAACATCATACTTTCTTGAGTAACTTTGTATGGTTATGAAAGCTGAAACATAATCAAACTTTCCAAAACCCACTAAATGTAGTATTTAGTATGCCTACAAATAATAAAATGCAGGTGATTTAAGAAAGCTATAATTTGGGAATCTTGATTTATTCATAGGGATTGATACAGATCTTCCTAAGGAACACCCATCATTCTGCCATATTAAAAGAAGGAAGTCCTACCACTTGTGACAACATAGATGGAACTGAAGGGCATTATGCTAAGTGAAATAAGTCAGATGATGAAAGACAAATACTATATGATCTTACTTTTATAGGATATCTTAACCATAGACTTATTAGTAACATTAATAAAGTCACTTATCTGATGGTGTATACTTTAATATGTCCTATTCGTGGACACTCCTTAGACTATTCTGGCCTGTTTTTTTCTTTAATTTTTTTCTGTTTATTTCTGGTATATTTATTCTGTTCCACTGATCTATGTGTCTATTTATGTGCCAGTATCACACTGCTTCAATTACTACAGATTTGTAGTTTATCCTAAAATCTTGTATTATGGTACCTCCAGCTTTGTTCTCATTTCTCAAGATTGCTTTGGCTATTCTGATCTTCTGTGGTTCCATATAAATTTCAGTATTATTTGTTCTAATTTTGTGAAAAATGCTGTTGATATTTTGATAACGATTGCATTGAATCCATGCATTGCTTTGGGCAATAAAGACATTTTACAATATTAATTCTTCCAACCCATAAGCAAGAAATATCTTTCCATTTGTTTGTGTCATCCTCAAGAAACAGAATAGAGAGCCCAAATTTTAAACCCAAGAGAATATGGTTAATTAATCTATGACAACTGCAGCAAGAATATACAATAGGGAAAAGACAGTCATTCAATAAATGGTGCTGGAAAAACAGAACCAGCTACATGTAAAAGAAACTGGACTACTAGACTAAATGAAACTAAAATGAAACTGGACTACTTAACACCATACACAAAAATAAACTAAAAAATGGATTAAACACCTAAGTGTGAGACATGAAACCATAAAAATCCTAGGAGAGAGCACAGACAGTAACTTCTCTGATCTCAGCTGTAGCATCATTTTTCTAGGTATGTCTCCTGAGAAAAGGGAACACAGGCAAAAATAAACTACTGGCATTACATCAAAATAAAAAGCAAAGCAAAACAAAGTGGCAATCTATTGAATGGGAGAAGATATTTGCAAATGATATACCCAATAAGGGGTCAATATCCAAAATGTATAAATAACTTCTACAACTCAACACCAAAAAAACCCAAACAATCCAATTAAAAATTGGGCAGAGGACCTGAAGGAACATTTCTCCAAAGAAGGCATACAGATGGCCAACACACACATGAGAAAATACTCAACATCTTTCATCATCAGAGAAATGCAAATCAAAACCACGATGAGATATGACATTACAATAGATAGAATATCTAAAATCAAAATGACAAGAAATATCAAGTTTTGGTGCAGATGTGGAGGAAAAGGAATTTTGTGCACTGTTGGTGGGAATATACCTTGGTAGAACCACTGTGGAAAACAGCATAGAGGTTACTCAAAATATTACAATAGAAATACCATATGCTCCGATAATTTCACTATTGAGTATTTAACCAAAGAAAACAAAAACACTAATTTGAAAAGATATATATATTCCTATGTCTATTGTAGCATTATTTATAATAGCCAAGATACAGAAGCAACCTAAGTTGGATAAGGCAAACATTGTATATATATACTTATACATACATACATACACACACACATGCATACATGCACACAAACACACGATGGAATATTACACAGTCAAAAAAAGGATGAGATTGTGCCATTTAAGACAACATGGATGGACCTAGAAGGTATTATGCTAAGTAAAATAAATCAGAACATCAGATACCATATAAGTCCATTAGTAAGTGGAATCTCAAAAAAAAAATCCTAAAAAAAAAAAGCAAACAAAACACAAAAGCAGAATCAGACCTAAAAATACAGAGAACTGATGGTTGCCAGACAGGAGGGGAGTGAGGGGTTGAGCAAAATGTGTGAAGGGGAGTGGGAGATAATAGGCTTCCAGTTATGGGAATGAATAAGTCATGGGAAAGGCACAGCATAAGGAATACAGTCAAGGATATTGTAATAGTGATGTAACAGGACAGATGGTAGCCACTCTTGTGGTGAATGTAGCTTAATGTAAGAACTTGTCAAATCACTAAGTTGTACACCTGAAACTAATGTAACATTAGTAATGTTACTAATGTAACATTGTAATTACTAATTGTAACATTACTAATTACTACATTACATTGTAATTACTAATGTAACATTGTGCATCAACTATACTCAATTTTTGTTTGTTTCTCAGTAAGGCCTGAGTTACTGGAATATTTTTTCCCCTTTTGAGAGCATTTCCTTTGCATTTCAGCAAAGGAAAAAGAAAAAGGACATTGTTGGCCTTCTTTATTACTTGGAAAAAATTTTTAACGAAGATGAATATTAGAATAACAGCCTATATATGTTATATATTATATATGAAAATTTTATCTTCTTAGAGTATTGGTTTGGCTAAAAAGTCAAAAAAGTCTTAAGAGTGAGAATACTTCAGAGATATACAGATTCTTAATTTTCTTTACTATATATGGCCATTGTTCCCTAAATTGATTAAATTTTAAAGAGTAACATTTAGCTTAATTTTAAAAGCATGATCTCAAAGAAGTCAAGATTCTTCTAATTTAGAAAGGCAAGTTATAACTGAAGTTTGTGATAGCATTAAACTTATGTTCTGCTTGACTTCTTTTAGCAACCTCAGCTGCTAAAGCTTTAATAAACTCTGTATGCCTTTAGAAGAGTCATTTTGCCTTCTCTGAGGTTGTAAATAATGGATTAGTAATGTATAATGTGTTCCTGAAAGCTAGTACTGCCTTGTTTAACACTATCTGTCAGTTATAATGATGCAGAAATAGAACTCAGTGTGAAAGGAACATTGGGGAATGTACTGCTGCTCAATGTGAATATGAATGAATTTGTATCAATTGCACAATTGCTTCATTTTTTAATGCAATTATGTGTTACCTATAGCTCAAAAAGATAGCCAAGCATATGGCATTTTGGTTTGATATTTTTTGATATACTGAAATATAGATAATGTTATAAGCTCGGCCAGAGGATATTAAAAAAAAAGTACTTTTTTTAATGAAGACTAAGATTTTTAGGGCATCATATGGTGCTAGAATCTGCATCTGATTTAAATGTGTTCTTAAATGTTTATAATAAAGCTTTTGAATAATCTGATTGTGAGCAGTTTTAAAATTTTTCTCAACACAGAAATTCTGATAGCATGTAAGATTCAGCAAATGAATTAAAATCTGTTTGATAGAACTTGCCAACATCCTAAAATCGTATTCAGACAATGTGTTTGAATTAATGTGAAATGTCAGCTCATCAATTGAGAAATCATAGCTGAACTGCCTTACAAACCAGGTAGGCTCTCAGAACACAATTCCTATCACAGACTATTTTTCATATTAGGGAAAAGGAAGAGAGGGCACCTTGTGAGCTCTCATCAATTGATTTGGTTGCAATAAAGTGAATCTTAAAAAGTGAATCCTGGGATGCCTGGTTGGCTCAGTCAGTTAAGCATCTGCCATGGGCTCAGGTCATGATCTCAGGGTTCTGAGATTGAGTCCCACATAGAGTTCCCTGCTCAGCAGGAAGCCTGCTTCTCCCTTTCCTTCATCCTGCTTGTGCACGTGTGCTCTCTTGCTCTCTGAAAAATAAATAAAATCTTTTAAAAAATGAAGCTTTATATATTATAGGAAATATCTGAATTATCAAATGAAATGACCTCATATTCATTTACATGTGTCTGTATTGCCAAATGTTTCTAGACTTTAGTGTATTGATAAGCTAACTACCACAAAAAAAATGCTGCAAGTAATGTGTTTTTTTTCTTCATAAAATCAGGTTTTTGTGTGATTTAGTATTTTTTTAAAACATACATTTCATGTTAAAGATGCCCCATTATTACAATCTGAAATTTGCTATACAAAATTGACTTATTTTTGGAAGCAAACATATTTTAGGATCATTTTTGTTAAACACCATAGATAACAGGGTGCCTGGGTGGCTCAGTGGGTTAAGCCTCTGCCTTTGGCTCAGGTCATGGTCTCAGGGTCCTGGGATTGAGCCCCACATCAGGCTTTCTGCTCAGCAGGGAGCCTGCTTACCCTCTCTCTCTGCCTGCCTGTCCACCTACTAGTGATCTCTCTCTCTGCCAAATAAATAAATAAAATCTTTAAATAAAAAAAAAACTCATAGATAACTTTAATGTCTAAATGTATGCACTAAATATATATCTAAGTATTTTGGATTTAATTTCACTCATGAGTTGAGGACATTCACAACAATGTGTATACCAGAATTGTTCAGATATACAAGCACAATTTTCTCATAAATACTCAGTTAATTATTACTATATTTCCTACAAACAATTGTGAATAAAGGAGGATCCATTAAGAGTTTATGTGATCCATGGCATACTATGCAGCCATCAAGAGAAATGAAATCTTGCCATTTGCAACGACGTGGATGGAACTGGAGGGTATTATGCTAAGCGAAGTAAGTCAATCAGAGAAAGACAATTATCATATGATCTCTCTGATATGAAGAATTCGAGAGGCAGGGTGTGGGGTTGTGGGGGGTGGGAGAGGGAAATGAAACAAGAGGGGATCAGGAAGGAGACAAACCATAAGAGACTCCTAAGCTCATGAAACAAACCGAGGGTGGCTGGGGGGTAGGGGCGGGTAGGGATAGGGTGGCTGGGTTATGGACATTGAGGAAGGTATGTGCTATGGTAAGTGCTGTGAAATGTGTAAGCCTGAGGATCCACAGACATGTACCCTGGGGCAAATAATACATTATGCTTTAATTAAAAAATAAAAAAATTTAAAAAAAATTAAAAAAAAAAGTTTATGTGATCCCACTGCACATTTCAGAAAAGTCAGTGGCAATAATAATAGCTATAATAATACTAATACCACCATTTAATGGCTATTGGCATTTTTACTGTGTCAGGGTAATGTGCAAACTGTATTACATGAACCAGCTCATGACTGAAACATAATTTTATGTATATAATATAGTTAATGCTCCCATTTTTAAAAATGAGAAATAGTGGCATATGGAAATAGAACTTGCCAGGGTTTCTGGCAGAAAAGTATTAACTCAGGTTTGTTTTCTCAAACCCTGCTCATTCCGAAGATGACTTGGTCAGTTTCTAAAGCATAAACTTTGAGCCCTTGGAACATTTTGCCTGATAAGAGTTTTTTGTTATGTCTGAGACCATATTGTAACCATTTGACAAGTTTATCCTAAAATGTGACTTACAGTGAACAAATGTTTCTTTCTGTGAAGTTAGACTGGAATCTGAGTAGCTGAGGTCAGTCATATGGGCACTGCAAGCTTATATGACTGACTCACAATCAAAACCCTGGACACCAAGGCACAACCAAGCTTTCCTGGTTGAGAACGTTCACATGTGTTCTCATATCACTGCTGGGAGTAGTAGAACATCTCCGTGCAACACTCCGGGGACACTTGGAAGCTTGTACCAAGTGGTTCCTAGACTTCACCTCATGTAACATTCACCTTTGTTTATTGTCACTATAATAAACCAAAATCATCTCTATTTCCTATTGTATTCTATTTGCAGATCATGTAATTTATATCTAGAAAATAC